>VCRD01001963.1:3182-36681 GCA_006783055.1 Trinorchestia longiramus
CGACTCCGAGTTCAACTCAGACCCCTCGACTCCGAGTTCAACTCAGACCCCTCGACTCCGAGTTCAACTCAGACCCCTCGACTCCGAGTTCAACTCAGACCCCTCGACTCCACAGCCCAGGTTGTGAGTGAAGTCGTGTGATGATGAAGTACTTGAGTAGCAGCGGTATCTCGGATACCACAACAAACAAAGATGCGCCACACCACAACAACCGCACCACACATATCACCTCCATAACAAAGACGGGAGTCATCGCTGTCGAGAACAAACCTCTTATGAACAGGAGGGTTTAAGAGCAGGAGTTTACTGCGCTTTTCAGAGCAAGTCTTGAGAACATTCTCTGTTCTACTAGACAGAACGAAGTGTTTTTTTCTGTTTGATTAACTTGTTTCCGACACAACTCAAACAGCTAAAAAAAGCTTTATCTCAAACGTGAACTTATGAAGAACATACATCAATAGTGTTTCAAACTGGTGTTTAAGAGTATAGTGATACCTCAACTTACCTCAACTTGGTCATTTGGTTCAGATTTCCGCTCATGGAACTCTGAACGAACAAATATTCGTATGTTGGGCAAAAATCTGAACCGAATGACCATTCGAATGATAAATAACTCGTAAGTTAGTACATTCGTATGTCGAGGTACAACTGTAAATGTATTTTATTTAACAGTAACACGTACAATGAGCAATAAACACTTTTATTCATTACTTATGAATAAATCAAAGACTCGAGAATTTTTTCGGAGTTGCGTGACTCTTTTACCATGTCAACTGCACTTCAGAAGACACACCGACCAAATTATGCTGAACTTCAACCAAGTTTTGAAGCGCGTTGTGGTTACCTTAGGGTAATTGTTGACGTAATGGCACGGGCATACATGTATTGTAAGCATTGTGTTGTGGGTACCAAATGCACCGGATTACTATAAAATACGTGATTTTTTGTTACTAGCCTTCTTCCTCTTCAACATAGCAACTCCTTCGGAAAGGCGGTGTTCACTGGCGAATAAAAAATAGAAATTTATGGAAAAACGCGTGAATTTTTCGATGTGCGACTGTGCTAGAATTTCAACCAAGTGTTTCCCGGAAACGAAAATTTACCAAACGTCTAGAAGGTTCGTGGAGTGGCTTTGTCCTACAACGATCGGATACAAGACACAAAACAAGTCGCAGAGAAAATATTTTTGAGACGACAAACTGCGTAATAAAGAAGATTTATCGTCAATCGACCGTAATTGCTACGGAACTGAAGTTCAATGTGTGGTACGATCTAAAAAATGCATTAAGCACACGATGCATGTACGTATAATCCTGGAACGTTCAAGCCTCACGAACGTCGTAATGTCAAAAAAACTACAAAAGAATGCAGACAGTGAAAGGTTCTCTTATGGTGAACGCGACCTTCAAAATAAACTAACCTGAGAAGTCCTTGTGCATCGTGGACATGATCCCACAAAAATTAACTAAAACGAGTTAGCAAAATCAAAGACAGAGTATAGGGACAAAGCTGCAGAGGCCGCAAAGCTAATAAAAAATAAAAAATATATACATATATTATACATATATATGAGCAGGGAAAGTGATGGAGAGAGGCAGAGGAAATTTACATAAGATGGTAGAGAGGTGGAAGGTAGGAGGTCATAAAGCAGGCCGGAGGGCAGAGCCACCGCTCAATTTGGGCGTCCGCATCCACGACCAACACAAGCAATTTGCTGTGTCAGCAAATACGAGAGTGCGGCCAGTGAGGCTGAGGAGGCAGCGAGGCTGAGGAGGCAGCGAGGCTGAGGAGGCAGCGAGGCTGAGGAGGCAGCGAGGCTGAGGAGGCAGCGAGGCTGAGGAGGCAGCGAGGCTGAGGAGGCAGCGAGGCTGAGGAGGCAGCGAGGCAGTAAAAGGAACAGTAAGGAGCCATATGACAGTATGATGAATAAGAATATGATAGGATAGGAATAACAGTGGAAACAGCAATAGCAGTAACAAGAACAAAAACATCAGCAACAGGAACAGTAACGTCAGCAGCAGTGCAGTTCAGATGACAGCTAATCGATGCACAAGTTAACAGGTCTGTACAGAGTGTTGTACTCACCCACACCACGCACACACCCACACCACGCACACACACCCACACCACGCACACACACCCACACCACGCACACACACCCACACCATAAACAGCAGAATTCAGGCAATCATGCACGGAATATTATTTTTCTCTCTACAGAGAACTAGGATTGGGTTGGATAATAAACGAATTAACTTTGCGTGAAGAGAGAATGTTTGGATTCTCAAAATGAAGGGTTGAATTAAGGAGATGTTAATAGACGCAGCCGCCTTACATCGAGATCAGGTATCTTTATAGGATCTCTCATAGCAGATACACATTTTTAAATTGGGTGATATTAAAATCTAATGGAAGATATCAAAACATAATGGAAGACAAATTTAATGGAAAACAATCTATAATGGGTGACATTAAAATATAACAGGAGACATTAAAATATAACGGGAGACATTAAAATATGTTGGGAGACATTAAAATATGATGGGAGACATTAAGATATAATAAGAGATATTAAAATATGGAAGATATTAAAATACCAGGTTGCCGGAAAGAAACTAAACACACCTTCAATTAAAAATCTTGATTGTTTGGCAACTTTTCTCCTAAGGCCTTTGCTCACGCCAGCGATCCCCACCAAGCGTTTTGAACGTTGCCAGAGGCTCATGAATGATCTCAAGTCTGCTTCACCTGGTCGGGTGATCATCTTCTCTGATGAGAAGACTTGGACAGTCGACCCGGTGAGAAACAGACGAAACGACCGCTACTTGTCTCTCAGTGAGGTGGATGAGTGTCCGCACTTTGTCAACAATGAAGCATCTAGCATCCGTCATTTCGCTCGGTTTTATTGCATCAAATGGTGAGCTGTGATGCCTATGATTTGGTTTCCGACCGGGTACCGGCTGACAGCCAGGGACTCAGGGACAAGTTAGCCAACATGCTGGTCCTCTGGATCAGTAACGCATTTGACATGTTATCTGCCACTGTCGTGCTTCAACAGAATGGTGCCCCAGCACACACATCCAATCGTGTGCAGGGCTTTCAGCAAAAAGCAGGATTTCTCCTCCTGGCCAAAAGATATGTGGCCGCCATATTCGCCAGACGTGAATCCACTCGACTACGCCTTCTAACCGCATATTGAGGCAGGCCTGCCGCGTTCGCCACCAAAACATCACCGCCCTTAAACGACCTTTTGACCATGAACACAGGCTACGTTGTCAAAACCTGGAAAACCTTCAGGCGCCGTCTCGAGGACATTATTGTTGCGGATGGCGGTTGTATTGAATAAAACTGAAAATCAGACGGGTATTTTTATTGCCTGAAAATTTTGCTCACTTTGGTGAAGGAGTTTATGAGGTACCTTCGGCAAAATTTGGATTCAGGATTTGTTCAGTTGTGGTGATAGTAATGATGTGTAATGATAGTAGAGATAAATCATAGTGATGTGGAATGATGTGTTTACGTGTAAGGATGTGTGTGATACATTATAAGGATGTGGGAAGGTGTACAGGTATGCGGGGAGTACGAGCAGTTGGGCCTCAGACTCATTAAAAGCCAACGGCCATCGAGCAACACAACACCAACAAAACAAGCAACGTAAGCAAGCCTGAGCAATGGACGCCCAGCAGGTGAAATATGTCCTATGAGAGCCTCGAAAAGTGGGAAACATTGAAGAGACTAACGGTCAAAACTGCAAACGGACAGAAGCAAGACCAACTGTGAAAGGAGGAGCTAAAAGTTAGGAGGCGTGTTTCTAAAAAACACCAACGGAATATATATAAGCAGCAGTCAGGAAACCAACACGGTCAGAATAGCAAGGCGATAAGTGTGAACGACAGTGCTAGGAGCGACGACGATTCTACAGCGGGGGTCTACAAGCTGGGGGAGCGAGCGACATCGAGGAGGCAACAAGCAAAAGACAGACACAGCGGTGAGAGGGAGGAACCTACGTAAGCTACGGGACATACGGGACCTACGTAAGCTACGGGACATACGGGACCTACGTAAGCTACGGGACATACGGGACCTACGTAAGCTACGGGACATACGGGACCTACGAAACCTAAGGGATCTACGGGAACTACGGAACCTACGGAATATACGGGATTTACGGAATCTACAGGATCAGCCAGAATCAGGATCGAGATCAGAATCTAACGGAAGCTGTCGGAATCTATCGGGATGTCTACATCTACTACGACTACTAATTCTAGGAGTAATTGGAACCTTGGAAAAGTGCACATAAACTTGGGAAAGTTTCACCAGCAATTAATTTGGAGCTGCTCGGGGTTTCAGCATCAACTTGGATTTAATGTCTACGTGATTGCTTCAAAATATCGTCAACAGGAATCAAGTGAAAATATTAATTAATACAACTTTACCTTGGGCTCTGTAAACCCAGTGGAGGCTGGAAACCAGCGAGAACAGCCTGCACATGCATAGTGTAAACGATAGGTGTGCTGTGCGGCGTGTAGGGCTACTGAGCGTGTGTGCGGATAGTGTGTGCGTCCGTACGGCGAAAATATTCGAACTGAATTCCCAATGATGATAATTTTCTTATTGAACTGGTTTATGAAACTGCAGTGATCATTAGGTCAGGAGTATCGTTAATTAGAATTAACAGTGAGGTTAAGTGACAGGATTGGAGTGTTTTTCAGTGAAATTTTATATGTGACTATGTGAATTTTATACCACTCGGCATTGTGTGATTTAAATAATTATTGTGAGTGGAATTAATCGATTTGAGAAGATAAAATTACTTTGATTCATAACAAATTTTCGTGGTTTTCATGTGTTTTTCCGTGTGTTTTTGTGACATGTTGAGCTTATTAATTGTGTCTATACCCTCCTTGTGTTGGCCTCACTAACGCATAATATAGTATTCATGTCAGGGGGTTTGGATTCCTCCAATTTCCGACGTCCCTCTCGTTATGTAAAATTGATTGCATTCAATTAACGTAAAATGTGTATGTAATACATTCATCTTGTAAGAATTCAATTAATGCTAGTAATTATTATGAATTTATCCTGTGACATGTAGAGCGAGAGCACGTTTCGCCACAGTTTTTTTCAGGCACCCGGTATATATTGGAAGTGAGTGTGACGCGGCAGTGAGTGTGACGCGGCAGTGAGTGTGACGCGGCAGTGAGTGTGACGCGGCAGTGAGTGTGACGCGGCAGTGAGTGTGACGCGGCAGTGAGTGTGACGTGGCAGTCCAGGTATTGAAACGTGAGAAAAAGTGTACGAGTTCAAATTAGTACGTGACAAAAAATTTCAATTCGTACAATAAGCGAACTTCTCTCGTACGATCGAAAAAAAATGTTTCTATGTGTTCAAAACTTCGTATAGTTTTTACTAAATGAAATTCCTCCTTTTCAAGTGTAATATCAGGAACACAGAACGAGCCGTTCCAAATTTGCTTAAGTTTCAATAAAATCTAGCACGTAAAGGAAAATCTGTATCTCCAATATCGGAGGTTCTCTCCATCCTAAGGAGAATCAATACAGCCACGTGGATGCTCACGTCAACATGACGAAAATTAATTCAATTCTGTAAAATAGAGCAGGTAATAAAGCGAGAAAAGTAGGCGAGTTTCAATGTCACACAGACAACAAAGATGCAATTTAGTGGTAATAAGAATGTAAAGAGAAAGCACATCATCATATAATTAATGACTTCATAGAGATTCAGCGATTCAACAGTTTACAAGGGGTGAAATGTTTACATGGAGCTGTTTACAAATTACGGCACGAGCTGTAAATAAATAAATAAATAAAATACGAAAAATCTTACAAAGCTCAATAAATAAAATTTCAAAAAATAAGTAGCACTTCACAAATTGAAAAAAAAATTAAAAATAAATAACATTTTACAATTACAAATAAATAAAATTTTACTAATCACAGCACCAGCTGATTTCGAAGAATTACATCCGGAAAATAAAACGCTTGTATTCACCAGCTTGGTCGACTATCACCAGCTTGGTCGACTGGTGAGCGAGTCTGCTTTCGAGCGGGAACACCCGGGTTCGAATCCCGCTGCCGACATGGTTGACGCGGCTAGAAATACGGCATGGGACTTGGGTATACAACCGAATAATTATCGAAGTAATTATCCGACCCATGAATGGGCCAGAAGGTTCGTTCCTATAGCCTCATTCTATTCTATTCTATTCTAAATGTTCGCTATGGAAAATATTCGTTGGTATATTGGTTCTTCTTCATATATGACGAGTAAGATGCTGTAGAAATCGATCAATTGGCACTAACGTAATATACATATATTATCTATTATTTCGTGAATATATACCATTTGCTACAAATACATTATCTATTACGAACACGAAGATAATAAATTCCAAACGCCCAAATATATTTTGTCGAGCATTCGATGATTTTAAATTAGCAATATTTAGTTTAGAGAATCCGATCCTTTGAAAAATGTTCATATTCCTCATCCAGGTTTTTCTATGTACACGAAACAAAAGACAATTAGAGTAAAGCACAACACTTCACTTAGAAATGACTATTTCTTATTTTGGACCAAAAAAAGATGCCTCATTTCGAATTCGAACTAATATCCCATTTTAAAAAGATAAAGTCCTGTATTAGGTGATGGCCTGACCGTCTCACTAACAAAAAACTAAGACACTCTACACAACACAGAACCCAAACCTGCCTAGGTAAATGTAAATATAATCAAACCCTAATAACTGATTCAACCTACATACAGAAAATTTATTTTAATCTCAATTGGCAGAGCCAAAGATGCTTTCCAGGACAACCGAGACATAATCGTTGATTTCAACGCCTAATTTTCTATGAGTGGACAAATCAAAGCTAAACAAAAAAAAATTGAGTCAGAAACTACCTCCTCGGTGGAATTAAAAACTATGTCATTATAGCTCGAATGATCGTCAACGATTGCAATCGTGCCTTAACCACCAAGCAAGAAGTCGTTCCAGCATCTGGCTGTAAATTCTAATGGTTCCGTTGCAAATCTTAACGTGGACACCATGCCATCAGCAATGGATTCTCACTACAATTTCACTAGTAGTGAGACTACGAGTTGTATAATGAATATACTTGGGGTTTCCCCTAAAGATTCTTATGTGCATTCTGCTAAATAATCTAAATCACACCCAAATTTAGGCCATGTAATTGATACCCTAGTGGTCAGTTGAACCCAAGATACTTTAATTGACCCTCTTTTCTTTCATAAGAGAAAAGTTTACGAAGAATAGAATCTCGTATTACATGCATCCTGTGGGCAAAATCGCACTTATTTGCTGGTTTCAATACATCACCAGAGGTTAGGCGTGTTGGCCAATTATCGAACTATGTAAATAGAGGAAAGAAATGGACGCTAAAAGGCACAAACTGACGATCGTTTAACCTATAACATGAAAAAGAAACGCTACGTAAATTGTGCATTCTATGTACAATAAAACACTTCAATTTCACACCATAGCATTCCGCAAACCTCAACGAACTTTTGATCTCGATCAAAAACTTTACGCTAATAAATGTAAACTATCGGGTATTTAAACCGGCCATCTATCTACATTCTTGAATACGAACTAAGGGAGTTAAGAATAACCAACCTATGCTTCTCAAATCAAACGCCAAGTTCGTCGTCGTAACCCAAAGAACACCAAATGGAATCCACTTTCAGAAGCGTATGCTCGAATAGACACTGAACTCACAATCATCCTTCGGCCCCCTCGTGGGAGAACTGGAGGATTAGCAAATGAGTGTTCCATGCAGCGCAGTGGAAAGACTCGAGTTTGCGGCCTTACCCCTGCACAACACTAGACTCAGGGTGCGGCTGGCCAGGGTCGGCATCACAGAAGGTTAGTTTGGCAAGCCGTTTCCCACGCCCGGCCCTGCAGCAACACAGCACCGGCCACCTCCAGTATTGCTGGTGTTGTTACGAAGGAGTACTTCAAGGCTCCAAAAAGAACATAAAACGAAGTATCCATATTCAGTCCTCTTTCATTGGGAACTAAAAATGATGCATCAACGTGTATTTTTCATGAATTGGGAACTAAGAATGATACATCTACGTGTATTTCTCACTATTATTATTAGATTCCTGGTTTAACCACCACAGCCACAACAACGTGCACGTCTCATTCATTAGGAACTAAGAATAATACATCGTAAAAATATAATAGTAGATTGAGGACATAAATTAGGATTAGAAATATAGGATGAAACATCTGCACGCTTTTCTCATCAATCGTCCCATTTTTGACCAGAAGACACGCAGACAAACGTGCCTACGTGCCTGGAATTTTGTCATATGGAAGAGGGTTGTAGTGTCCCTTGAAATCATAATTACAGCACTTGACTTGTTTCATATGTTGTACGGTAAGGCGAGAAGGTTGCATATTGATGGAAAATTTTAAGGGTTCGCATTAGTTTCTCGCAAGATGGTATCATACTTGAAGTAAATATGCAATTTTTAAATGACAACGTACATTCATTACGCTACTGAGGAATCCAAAATACAAAGTTAGGCAATTAGGAAACTATCTTGCTCCACACAAAGTATTGATATCCACAATGAATAAAGTTTTTGAATCATCCTCAATACAATCATGATTCTTAATCAATATTGCACACCCGTTCCTGATAACCACACAAAAATGAATGCTCTGTAATACTACACCTGAGAATATTTCCTAAAATTTATTTCTTTAACAGACCTACACTCGTAAATAAATCTTCGCAGCAATATTGACGAAAAAACTAAGATAAATCAATGACTTCGTTTTAAATAATTTTCAGTAGAGGAAAAGTAAGCTTGTGCAGTGGTGACCAGTAGACCGGGTAGTTATTCTTATGACCCAACTACTGGTAGGAATAAAGAGCTAGTATTCAGGTGTTCCTATCCCTACTATTGAAGAAATGCTGGATTCCTTTTACACAGGTACGTGTTTTGTCACGCTGAAACGAGTGATCGGATCTAATAGAATTAGAAAATTAGAATGGATAGGAAATATTTGATGAATTTGTGTAATAGAGTGATCTTACTTCAATGAATTAGAATAGTTGAACAACAACCACTTACAGAATGAGAATAGAATGAATAAAGAATAGTTTAATAGTAGTATATATCATTAGAATAGTAGAAATTGCAGGCAAGAATAACAAACAATGCACAGTACAACAATAGTTACAGACGGTGAATTTACACGAATTTCTTTCGAAATTTGAACGCGTCTGAATAAGATAATTAGTCAAAGAAACATTCAATGGTACCAGTAATAGGAAATATTAAATGGTAACAGGAACAGGAAATAGTCAATGGTAACATGAATAGGAAATAGTCAATGGTACCAGAAATAGAAAATAGTCAATGGTACCAGTAATAGGAAATATCCAATGGTAACAGCAATAGCAAATAGTCAATGGTACCTGAAATGGGCAAAACGACCGTTAAGGAGATATGCAATGGTCCCATTCATCGGCACGATGACTTTCAAACTACATTCACGAGGTAGGAATGCGTCGTAGCCGATTTCCCTGTGCAGCTCCAGCAGGCCCAACTACGTGGTGGAGGACTAGGTGGATTCGGACTCAGAACCACGCGATTTAATGCTACAAAAATGACAACATAGCACAAGAAGGGAGTTCAACGCATGTACGTTCTTCGTCTCTTGAAGATATTAGCAGCGAAAATTACTGGATTAAGAAAATCGTGGGAAAAAAGGAATCTTTCCAACCACCAATTTGGAACAAAGTGGCATTGCCACAGAAATAATGAAAGCAAATTAGGCGTCAATTATTTTATGATGAATGGAATTATTCTAGGGATTGAATTATACTTGGAATGTAATTCCTTCAGTGATCGAGAAAAATGAGCGACCACGGTAGAATCTCATCATTTCACTGCTAGAAAATCGAAACTTTATTCATTCATAATAGCATAATTATGTACTCATAATTCTTAACTACAACTCAATAATGTATGGTTCATTAAAACAAACGTGATTTGATGGCAGATTAACACGTTTCCTGTAATTGCCCAACCGGTGCAAGTCTTGGCTTTGCACACACAGTCACTAGACGTTCTCTAAAATTTACACCTAACCTAAGGATACCACCGGTCGCTGACTTCGCCGGAAATGCTTTCGTTAACATGCACTGAAAATTCTTTAACTGTTTGTGAGCCCCTAACCTAAATGCGTCAATTGCATGTACATGCAACACACGTCATCAAGGTTATGCTCATTTCAAAATTTTCTCTGGGGCTTCAAGCTGGAATATAGAAATTTGGTTTACCATCGGTAATGAAATGAGAAAATTTGTTGTCCGATTCATGGCCTATAATCAAACTTATCATTATCAGCCTGCCCTTGCTCAACTTGACATCAATATTAATTTGAAATCAATCATCAACTTGAAGTCGATCATCAACTTGAAGTCGATCATCAACTTGAAGTCGATCATCAACTTGAAGTCGATCATCAACTTGAAGTCGATCATCAACTTGAAGTCGATCATCAACGTAAAGTGGATTGTAAGCTCAACTTGAAGTCGATCATCAACTTGAAGTCGATCATCAACGTAAAGTGGATTGTAAGCTCAACTTGATGGGAACGTAAAGGATCGAACATTGGTTTCCACACCCGCTAGAAAGTTAGCATTTCTCATCACTGGAAGGCTCGTTGCATTCCAGCAGCCGTGATTACTGCGAGCTTACCATTTATTTGGATTTATACGCCTATTGGCAACCCAAAAATATTTTCCAACGCCGAATTCCAAATGAAAAAGTGTTTCACAACGCCGAATGCTAAATGAAAAAATGTTGTACAACGCCGAATGCTAAATGAAGAAATGTTTTACAACACTGAATGCCAAATGGAAAATCATTTTTCAGGACCAGTGTTTGTTTGAAGCTGATATCCAAATGAAAATTACACGTTAAATGGAAACGGGAACATTTTTCAAGGGGCGTTTCTTTGAAACCTAAAAATAATTTGAATCTGCAAGCCAAACATTACCAGGATACAAATCCTTACCTGAGAAATGAACGTGAGAACTTGCGCTGCCAGAACTGCTCGTGCAGGTAATCCAAGCCTTGAGACCAGCACAACACTCAGCTGGCTTCACAATTCACTCCTGCACTAACTAGACAGTATACACACTGATCCACAACGCAAATCCAGAATGCTTGATTTCCAGGTATCCCAGACCTGGCCAAATGGAAAACAGAAATACGGTTGGTGATGAAGTATTGCAGGCTCAGATAGAGCAATATTCTGAGTATAGACACAAATCACCTGGAGCGCATCAAGTACTAAAGCAAGATCACCGAAGAAAAGATAAGGATAAACTCCAAAACTAAGCTTGCTGGCTATTGCTCTTCACCTTCCAGACTCCAATTGAACTTCACTATTTCTTTTCAATTGTACGTTCACTTGCAGCCTGACTCTTCAAGGGTGCTAGCGCTCTATGTGCAGCACAAAGAACTTTAATTAATTATTCATTTGATTATAAACTCGTAAAGTTGAGGGTTTTACTTTCTTAACAGAACACGAATGCTAGAGAAACGAACACAGCGGCACAGAACGCACCCTCTCACGACCGCGTCTACACTGACACTGACTGGAACTTCTGGGCCAGTTGTTCTGGCTGCTGCCCCGCTGAACTGAACCTGCTGCCTGCCGCAGCATCGCCAGCTCACCGCTATTCCAAGGGTCAACCTGGAAATAAACAAGTAGTTATTTATTGAGTAATAATTATTGAACAATAAATAAAACACATTGAGCTATCTCCCGATATAGTTTATTGTTGCCGTTAGCATTTTTTAAGGCTGATTAAAATAAGGTCGAACTTGATTTTGGAATGTGACTGGTGCACCGGGAGGGAGAGAATTTATTAAAAGTACATTCACAATTATTGGGAGAAGATAAAATTTTCCTTTTTTGAAACTATTAGAGATGGATGATATGGGTATTAAAGAGGATATTCATTAATATAACGAAGAAGTCATTGAAGTTATGAGAAGGGGAATTTTACGAAGATGAAATCCGTAGCTTTGCTGGTTTAAAAGTTCCGAAATATGATCAGAAATTTTCTGGAATAAATAATATAAATTGGTGATCAACATAATACAAAATAGTTGAACAAAATGCAAGGAGGTTAATTTTACGTTCTTAATTGGAGTCCGTTCGAAAGCAAATTATGTTCCCAGTATATGGTACTATTGCACAACTTAAGATTATGATATTTAGAAATAATTAAAGGTTGATACAAAACGCATTTCAATGTCTCAGGACAGCTTTTTTATCAATTATTGCAACCAGTATTCGAACTAAAAAAAATTATTGGTTTCAGACTGAATAATTTTTCCGCGTGATAGTCATAAAAATGTGTTGGTTTACAGAAACATTAACACAAGCAAGTAGAAAGAAAGAGCAAGGTTAGACTTGAACAAGAGTGCACATATGAAATAAATAATAGATCCTACAATATCAAAATGCTGTTGTGAATTACTACGATTTGCCTTGAACTTTTATTATTTGTATGTATTTTTCCCCTATTTAGAAATACGTAAAATCCTTCTAGTGTGGATTTTATCGGGCACCATATTGAGTTTCTACAGAGGTAACATGTTGCTTTAACACTTTAAGACACAACAGCATGTGGTACATGTTCAGATGTAAACTTCAATGCCATGAACTTTATGATATTTTTCTAAATGAAATATGTTTAGACATGAACTTTATGACATTTTTGTAAAAGCAACATGTTTAGACATGAACTTTATGTCCTTTTTGTACATGTAACATGGTTAGATATAAACTCGTTGCCATTTTTGTACATGTGACATCTTAAGATATAAATTTGGTGACATATATGCAGAAGTAGCATGTTAACACGAAAACTTTGATAACATCCATGCAGAAGTAGCATGTTAACATGAAAACTTTGATGACATATTTACCGAAGTGGCATGTCAACATGAAATCTTTGATAACAGCATACAGAAGTAGCATAATAATATGAAAACTTTGATGACTCTTTAGTAGTGGTATCATATGACTGACAAATCAGGCAAGTTGACTGACTGAGCAAGCTGATTGTTCAGCAAGTCAGGTGAGAAAGTTGCCAACATGACTGTCATGTCATACTGACAACAGTCACCTTGGCCATCGTGCCTGGTTGACTGTCAAATAAACTGCACCGGCAAGGGAATTTGATTGTCAAGTTCATTGTCATGACGAACTGAAGCATATGTCAAAACTAACTGTTTCCATGTTGAAGGTAATATCAAGTTGTGTGCCCCATCAAATTCAGCGAGGAGGATTGAAGTTACTTAGACCTAATCGTCTGGATTTTAATATTTACCTCAGTGAGCTTGTATCCTCGATACTCAATAGTATCTATCTCAGCGGAGCTTGTGTCCTACATGCCTTAAATACTGTAAATACTGCCTTGAATACATCACTTAGACAAGTGTTTGGTGCAGGTAAACACAAAAAATATAAAACACCGCAAACCAGTCTTTCATACGAAGCAACTGGCGGCTAATTTTATGGTTTGATTGAAATAAATCAACAGGTACTTGAAATCATATCTACATATATAATAGACTAGTACATCCACACGTGAAAATTCAGGTGTTTTTTAGTGAATTATATTATTTTATTTGCCAGTGGACGCGGGCTTTGTGGAGTTTCCACACTGAAGACTGTGTTTTTGGTATCTACAAAACAATGCTTAGAATACATGTATACCCTAGCGAATTTCCTCCTATCTAAATCCTTAAGAGCGTGACAAAGAGACGGACCAAGCAAGCAAGCAAGTTAGCAAGCAACAAACTGTGTATTATTAAACCAGGGGCCTGTACTCCGGATATTTGGCCTCTACTCCGCGCGAAGTTTCAACAGCCACAGAGAAATTCAACTGAAAAATAAACTGAAATAGCTTATGTACGACAGGATCAAAAGCTCTAATACAGTATTTTGAGTTTCAAATATATTTTCCAGAAACTATATTTGCCATCGTAATTTAGGAATGAAATTTCATGGCATCTCATCTTAAATGTGTAGACGAATTTCCTCCTATCTAAATCCTTCAAAGCGTAACAGAGAGACAGACCAAGCAAGCAAGCAACAAGTTGGGTGTTATTATATAGTGTCATAATGTACATATCTCTCTCTGTATCTGTTTGTGTCCGTCCCGTTTTTTTCTTTCTATTACTGGAGAAAAATTATGGAACTGAAATCAGAACAGGTATATTTGTATTATGAGCATTGTATTATGGTTACCAAAGACACCGGATTATTCTAAAAGACGCAATTTTTCTCGTTATTAGCCTTCTTCTCCTACACGGCCATGTCATCGGTAGAATAGAATAGAATAGAATGAGGCGATAGGAACGAACCTTCTGGCCCATTTTTGGGTCGGATAATTAATTCGATAATTATTCGGTTGTTTACCCAAGTCCCATGCCGTATTTCTAGCCGCGTCAACCATGTCGGTAGCGGGATTCGAACCCGGGTCTTTCCGCTCGGAAGCAGACTCGCTCACCAGTCGACCAAGCTGGCGATCCAGTCGACCAAGCTGACGACCAAGCTGGTAGATAAGATACAGAATGGAAGTTCTGTATACATTCATAAAAATTATTCACGTTCTGATAGTACTACGTGTAAAATGAAAAAATGCATTTTATTTCATAAATCCTTAATTAGACCACTTTTAAAACGTGGAATTTCCACGGTTACTATCGAGGCTATGTTATCCGTAGATAAGGTAGAGAATAAAAGTCTTGTATATATTCCTGAAAAACTTTCATTTAAAACAAAATAATTCGTCGGAAATCTTTACTAAATTCATTTTTATAATAAACTCAAATTAGTTAACTCTAAGCCGTGAAATTTCCAGAAGAACTATCTAGTATATATAAGTTTAATAATAATATTGAAATGATACAATATAAATTATAGTAATGTCACACAATAAGCTCAATATAATCATAATTCCTAATTATATTAAATACTCTCTCTGGTTGGAAACAGTTGGTGCCGATAACTTTTAACTTGGGTTTTAAATAGTTGGTTTCGGTTGAAAAAAGTCCCAAAATTTAACTCGTATATTATACCTTCAACGTTTTACTATGCACTTTGGGAAAAAGAACATAAAGTAAGACAAAGTATTAATTAGGGGAAAAAATTCCATGAAATGTTTACTCCATTTATGAAGACGATATCTAGATCTTCCTAATAGGGCTTGCAAGACGGCTGAGAGTTTCCTGTTCGTTAATTTCTGCTTTTTGCACCTCTGACTATCTTTTGCAGTGTTTTTTGCTTCGTTTTTTACAAGTTGTTACAAAGCCTGGTCTGAGAATCCTTTAATATCCTTTGGTAAAAATGATCGTTTTATTTTTTATTTAACAAGATCGGAATGCAAGTAGCGTGTGTACTAATTTCACCACACTCGAGGCTAATTTTTGTCACATACAGAAAATTACCTTAAAAGCATTAAAAGCTCGAATGTTTCTCGACTCTTCACATCTCTTTCCGACCAGACGGAGTAAAGTATCATAAAGAAGCAAGCCACAAACTTTAAAACAAACTCTACGCCACAACAGCGCTCTGCCCCACACACAGTTACAACTTCTAGTCTGATTTTTATTACGTACTCTATCGGGTACTCAAAAGTAAACTAAGTTCTAATTTGTACTCAATTTATTGATGTACAATTGATAGTCTTCTATTGTTCTGTCATATGCTCAGCATTGAGGGCTGATATAGACCTTTTACATATTTTTTCTCGGACTTGCACGCTGGTAGATCTAACACGTGCCTACCAGACACATAATGTGGGTCCGAAGACGTGCGTTTGGAACTCAAAGCGATGAAATTTTCTCGATTTTCTGTTTCGTTTGCTTGCAACTTGGAAAGTACATACATACTTTTGGTTTAAAAATTGATTGTATTTGAGGGCGTTACTGCAACTATATTCTTGTAGCTGAACAAGAATTTAGCTGAACTTTCTTTAATTTATAATTATCCACTCTTCATTTACGATGAAATCTTCATCTCGGACCGTAAATTATTTTCCACCACGTTTCTGTTGCCCTACTACTGCAGGTCACGCTACGATATCGTTACCTAACCGTAGTATTCTCATCATACGTAATTCTGCAGCTGATGGCATTGCATGCAAGCTTGTGTACACTATTCCTACCAGTGAACGAGATTCTTTTCATTTCAAAAGCCTTAATTTCTACAGCTCTTAACGCGTCATGCGGTTATGTGCTGTGCGTGGGTAACTGCAACATAATTGCATCGTGCATCTACCAACTATGCGCGCATTGAGGAACGCCACCAACCCACCATTCAACCACATCGGGATGGAAGCCCCCGTTGGATGCTGAAGTTTCAAACAAAAATGCATGGGATGCAAATTGTGGAAGCCATCCTGGCTTTGATCAATCGGACGCCATAGCTGATGCCTGGCCATTAATGGCTGTTTCCCGAGCCATGTTTTTATGACGATCTCATCCAGTTGTGTCAAGGCAAATTTGGTCCATGTCTGATTACTGCACTGTAATTCACTTGTGCTCGCAAAAGCGCTACAGACAAATTAAGTAAAACGAAGCAAAATGTATTAAAACGAAGTAAAATGGAGTAAAATGAAGTAAAATGGAGTAATACGAAACAAAATGGAGTAAAACGAAGTAAAATGGAGTAAAATACAGCAAAATGACGCAAATGAAGCAAAATTACAAGGTAAATAAAAACAGCCATAGTCAGTCTTATTTATTGTAATGCGACTGACTTGTGATCGGATAAGCCTAATAAACCCACGAATGAAAATGATAAAGTCGTTAAGGATAGATGCGTTTTAAAAGGAACGCTGTTAAGCATTACTGCTGCGATGTTCAGAAGATTTCTAACAATTTTGAAATACGCTTATTCTATGAGTGTTTCTTGGAGATCTTTGCGTTGCATTCGTATTACAAGAAAGCACAAATATTGTAACGGAAAACCGATGCATTACAGAAATAGTGATTGAATTTGAGAGTCCATGTATCACGTAATTCATCGATACTTATATTGATACAAAGGACAGGAATTACATTGGATTGGAATCAAAACGTGATGTTCTTAAATTTAAATGAGTTTGTATGCTTAAGCAGGGAAACTAGCTAATTTAAAGTTTTTAAACAGCCCAGTTGATCACTATTTTTCTGTCCACTAAATAGACTGACATATCAATAACAGAGTGTCAGGGCACTAGTTTTTCAGTGATTTGCATTCTTCTCGTGAATAGTCAGACTTGAGTGATCTTTTTTGAAGAAATGCTCGATCACTCAGTCACTTCATGAATAGTTATTTCTGACGTGAAGTCTCTAGATGGTTACTTTGTTCGTTACGAGTCGAGTGTTGATAAAATTTCGTTGATTTTCAGTCTGGATATTGCTGGTAGCACAACACTCGTACCATGTCTTCAGCACTCGTACCATGTCTTCAGCACTCCTACCAAGTCTTCAGCTCTCGTACCAAGTCTTCAGCTCGCGTATCAAGTCTTCAACAGTCGTACCAAGTCTTCAGCTCTCGTACCAAGTCTTCAGCTCGCGTATCAAGTCTTCAGCACTCGTACCAAGTCTTCAGCTCTCGTACCAAGTCTTCAGCTCGCGTATCAAGTCTTCAGCTCTCGTACCAAGTCTTCAGCTCGCGTATCAAGTCTTCAGCACTCGTACCGAGTTCTCATTCGTACCAGCACGCTTTATGATCGTTGAAGTCTAAACTATTTTCATTCAAGGTAGCTGTAGATTAGAAATTTTTCTATTTTTCTAATTTTTTTAGAAGCGTGAAGAAAGGATTGATTTTTCAGAGTACATTGTTGCAATAATTATATACAGGTAGTTTTCATCCATTAACTTCCCACAACTCCCACAAACAACATATGCTAAAAGAGTCCAGTATTTCACTGGCTGATTTTGTTTCAGTATTGGCATCTTAATTTGAGCGTTGAAACTACAATTGAAACATTACGTGAATTCTCAAAGCAATGTCGTGTGAGCTGGCGTGTGGCCGAATACAGTTCTTTCCTCCTACATTCCACTCAGAAAAAATAAAAGATAGAAAGAATAAGCAGTTATTCATTTGAATTAGTGTACGTTCTTGGCAGATGACAGTTCTGGTTTTCAAGTATTAAGTTGTCATCTTAGGAACATTCATTTACTGCATTCTTGGCAGATGACAGTTCTGGTTTTCAAGTATTAAGTTGTCATCTTAGGAACATTCATTTACTGCATTCTTGGCAGATGACAGTTCTGGTTTTCAAGTATTAAGTTGTCATCTTCGGAACATTCATTTACTGCATTCTTGGCAGATGACAGTTCTGGTTTTCAAGTATTAAGTTGTCATCTTAGGAACTTTCATGTAAAATAAAATGAAGTCGGAGCTGTAAATTCTAGTCTCATTGTCGTTCACTTAGCGTATTGTACACATAATAAACGTATAAAAATTTTGTTCAGAAACATACATATGTGGTGTACGGGGTCCTGTTAAACATGTATATAGGTCAACATATATCTATAAATATCTATAAATAAAACTTAAAAATGAATGAGTAAATATGCAGGTATGAACTGGACCCCGTACACCACATAAAACATGCAGTCAACCTCAGTTCTCATATGGTAATGGTTATTGCCTCATTGGGTTCATGGTAATTACACATTATTTGATAGGTTATTGCCTTATTGGGTTAATGATTATTACAGATTATTTGATGGGTTATTGCCTTATTGCATCCATGATAACTGCAATTTTCGTGCAAATTAACTGGCAGTTATTCTTCCCTTAATTTATTTTTTATTACTGATCATGTTCCTGTTATGCAGCTGAAATTATACCTTTATTACTGATCATATTCCTATTATGCAGCTGAAATTATACCTTTATTACTGATCATATTCCTGTTATGCAGCTGAAATTATACCTTTATTACTGATCATATTCCTGTTATGCAGCTGAAATTATACCTTTATTACTGATCATATTCCTGTTATGCAGCTGAAATTATACCTTTATTACTGATCATATTCCTGTTATGCAGCTGAAATATATCAAATTATTATTTTAGAGCGCAATCTTTTATTAAAATCAATTTCGGTCTTTGGGGACGCTAATTCACTGACTTGTGAAAAGATCAAGTCCACCTTTTATAATACTGTTAAAATATATTTCCACTCATATATCAATTCCTCATATATCTCACCTCAAGCATCAATTTCTAGGGACGACACTTACTCCTTTATGCACATCACATTCAGTAAAAGATTTCATATCTTACATTTTACACCATACATCGATTTGTAGTGACGACACTTACTTTTTTATGCATATTACATTCAGTAAAACATTCAGTACAACATTTCGCGTACTTTGCTTCGCACATTACGTCGTAAAACTACCTCTGTCTCAGTCTGATGTCGTGTTCATGCATAACAATAGGAAGATTTAGCATAATGAAGTCTTCTTTTGTTACCGAGTAATGGGGCTTTTTACTGTATAATGAAGCGTTGTTTTGATTGTGATGTTTCCTACGGATCTTAGAAGCAGACGACGTTGATAGTCTCTCGTTGTATTTTTGTCCAATCGCGATCATGAGGAGGAACCACTTTCGATAAGCGAGGTTTAAAAGCTTTAAGTATGCACACATTTATATATAGTAGAGACCTTGTTTAGACGAATCTCCACGACGAAGTGAGTAATGTATTAATCCGGGGAAATATTTCTAGTCCAAGCGAAATATTTGTGTAAAGCATTAGAGGTCTCAGGCAACACTTCATTGTTAAATGGCCTCCTCACATAAGGCAGAGAATCGGACAAACTAGAACACGTCAGTCCAGCTTTACCGTCAAAATGACTTTGGTTGACGATAAAAATGCCTTATTATAGATGGATTTACGCAGGTATGCGGAAATCAGCGGTTATCTATCGTTGAAATACTATGGGGTACTGCTGCTTTAAATGGATTTTGACAGACAGCTTGAAATATCAGTTCAAATTTCCAGCGTTTTGTAGCTCTTAATGGCTTTTGAAACCAGTGAACGTTCAGTTGTGTAGCCTTGATAGTATTTAAATCATATTTCAAAAATAATAACGAACGTCCCACTTAAAATTCGTGAAATATTATTCATCAACTGGTTCTTTTCCTATGTTTCATAACGTTAATCGAGAACAAATAGTTTGCTTGCGTACACCGATCGTTTTCAGGGACGAAACTCAAGTTAACACAAACGTAGATTTTCGTTTTGTAAGCTCTGAAAAGATTCTAATCTCGCTCCGTTTGATGCTGGCAGCTCACACGTGCTTCCAGAGCGATGCTTTACTCGCAGCTTTGCCTCTCAAACTTCAATATTTGCTCGAGCTTCTTCAATCACTTCAAGCATCGCCGCCAAGTCCAAGAAAATTCGCTCTCAACTTTGGTACGCCCTCGTATAGCAGTCTTATAAAGATCCGAAACTTTTTTGACACAGATTGTACTTGACAGAAATCAAAATGAAGAAATTGTAATGGAGAAATCACAACCCCGATAAACTTTATGAAACAAATTGTGCAGAATAGAATCCCTGTTGAAAATATCCTGTAAAAATTTCAAAGGTGGTAACATCTTGACATATTTTACGTTTTTAAAATGACAATAAAAAATCACAACCGAAATAAATGCTCCAAAACGCGTTGTTGAGTATCTGATACATCACAACAGACATTCGACACGCTGGTTTTTGTGATCAATAGTCTTTGCTCTCACACGCAGCTGCTGCCCAGTAATCTTGTATGTATGATAGTTTCTTCAGCAAATCTTGAGGAAAAACATCAAAAGCACAACGATGGGCGTAGTAAGCTAGAGCTCCGCTCGACGTACGGTCCAGATTATGCAGCAAATGTGGGGCGTAAGTTTCCTACAACTCTCCTTGACTTTTACTCGTGTTTTCCATGTCGTGAGTCATTTTATATATCTGTGTAATAGTTCTCACTAATGAAACATTCCGAGTCAGAATCAAGACCCAATGTGTCAGTGATCTAATTCTGTCGAGTGAGGCAGGGATACAAACATTTTTTCATATGTTGCTTATGGTTTTTCAAAGTGTCGATTCAAATAATATGCTTAGTGGTACACACAACACATAGTCAACGCAGTAAAATAAAGAACAAGCGTCAAGACGATCGTGATCAAGAAACAAACGTTCCGATGTGACAATATCAATCACTGGTGTCAGAAATGGGGGAAATATGCTATGAGCAACCTCTAATATAAAAAAAACATGTGGATGTATGTTCAGTCAATTCCACAAAGAACTTAGGGAAAAAAATGAAAAAATAATTCGATTATGACTGAATCAAAATAAAAAGAAAAAACAATTTACAACAGCTACTTAAGATGGAGTTCCACTCTCATTAATTTTTGGGGAGCTAGAAGATGTGGAAGGATTTTGAATGCTAAGGTCAGTTGTTGAGAGAGCTGAATCTAAGATACCAGATTTGTGCTTCCTAACACAAGCCTATTATCAATGCAGTGATCTAGAGTTAAAGATAATAGATGTTTTGTAAGCGCAGGCCAATGATAATGTATGCGCTTCAAGAACAATTATTGAATCACAGGCTGTCCATGTAAGAGAACTGGAACCAGTCACACATGTAATACATCTGCCTACGATAGAGCTGTCATAAGGTGACCAATGAAAATATAAATAGGGTTTGAATGAATATAGTCCAACGTCTCTCAAAAAGGAGAAAATAGTTCACATTCATTTTTGAAATGGGAACAAAAACAAAGTGCCTCAGAACATAGCCAACATATTTCTTTTTAATTTGTGACATCAAATATTTACCAATAATTCTAAGATATTCTTACGCACCTACAAATTTGTAACACTCGTTTTCGGGTCGAAAATGAGAGTGACAGTGAGATATGTCTCGCATACGCGGGTAATGTTGTGTTATAGAAAACACGCTTCAAAACCAACCATCTATTCCTTGGATCCTTAGCAAAAACAAAACCTACTATTTAGGTCGTACTCGGACTGGAGGTGTATAGTTTTTGCGTGATATACCTCAAAAGAATACATTTTATCACATGTTCAGTCTTGATTCTAGTCTTGCTGATCAGCTCATCTCTCTAGAACCAAACCACCAAGAAGACTTCCGACTTCATCTCATTATTGAAAATGACTAAAATGATTGGGAAATTGCCTACCATTAGCAAGCATTTTATTATTCTCCTAGAACACCACCGACTCCAATCCACCTCCAGCGTTCTGAAAAAAATACAGAAGCAAAAATTGCACGCACGGCCCATGGAAGGGCCTCGACGATGTCATATCTGTCACAGTATCAATGAGAAAGACTTCCTGAGCAGAATTTTTACTCTTTGATGGCTTTCGATCGGCTTTTCCGCCGTCAAATTTTTATATAATTGACGCTTTGCTTTTTAGGAAAGATTCCAAATAAGGTTCTTCCTGTGGCAATCTTCTTGCAGAAAAACTGTCGGGAACGTCCAATTTAGATTGAAGTAGCGTTGGCAGACGGTGGATTTTCCTGATTAATTGAGCTGTTCAGGCGGCATGAGATCGGGGAAGAAGGCAACGCGTTGCGTCGGCTGGTTTGGTGGCCGTAAGTAATTGGTTTTCAATAAAAATGTGGAGAGTGTAGCGTCTTGAAGCGTCTCATAGTAGCCAGCTGATGAGTTGACGCTTAATGAAGATCATAATATGAACAAGGCCCTGCCTGTGAAAGACTTCATTACTGGATTTAATTTCTTATTAAGTTTCCTCAGAAATAATCCACCAGTTTTTGGAATTTCTTCGGAGCAGAAAGAAAAAATTCCGCAGTTGCTTTCACAAGAATGTCATACAAAACTTCGAAAGTTGCTTTGACAAGATTTGAAGTCGAAATCACTTGTTTTAAATGTTGAGTTCTTTGAATAAAACCGTTGTGAACTGCAACCCGAGATCATGTATGTATATCACAATCATCTACTTCCCTGTGACGTCTGTCTTTTCCGTTGACGGACCATCTATTATGAAATCCATTCTGAGTAAAAATTTAACAGCTTTACTTCTTCCCCTTCTCTTCTTTTATACCCATTTTTTCTTCACAGAATACGTAAAATAAGAAGGGTCTATAATCTTCCAACTGTGGTCGTAGGCATCAGTTTTATTAAGTTTTTTATACAGTAAACACATAGTTATTGGCATGTCTTAGATATGAATGAAGTCATCGGAAGGCCAGTCTCGACTTCACACATGTTCCCAAAATGCTTAAACTGTCCTTTTGTTTTTCTAGGGCTCAGTTACAAAAATGATATGTATGGAGATGTGCTGCATATCTTTCTTGCATACTGAAGGAAAAACCTAAGCAATGATGCTTTTAAAAGTCATTGGTTAAGAGCCAAAGTACAGTAACATTAACTGTACGTATACGTCCTACTATGAATATTTTCTATACATTTTTGCTTCTTTAAATTCTTTTCACTATCCCGAATATTCGTATTTTGTGTGACTGGGTTGTAACTAAGTTTTCTTGAATTTTTACGCGTGATTGGAAACCAAAGACTTAATGCTACTTCATATTAGTAGAATATTAACACTTCGACCTTCAAAAATGTTTTATTGTTATGAAGGAGGACGCCAAATAGATTTTCTTCAAGAGTCAAATGATGATTGGCTTGTACAAGATTTTCCTCAGTGGTTTGTACAAATGTTCATGTTTGAGTAAGAAAATCTGAAAGACTAAAAACATCTGTGTGGACAATAAGCCGAGGAAGGCAAGTGATTTACGTAAGCTGGTTATTTCGACTCTGCCTTTTGACCTTTCATTCTCAAGAAATATTTTTGGGTCAAAAAACTCAACTACGAGTAAAAATTCACTCACGTTTTGCTGCGAGCCCTTTAACCCTGAAGAAGTCGACGAATTACAAGAAAGGGTTTTTACAAGAAGTTCTTTTAGTGAAGTCTCTATACTAAGGAATACAACGGACTGAAAAGAAAACGTTTATAAACGAGCAATTTCTGTCGACGCTTTTCTGAGGCAAAACCGGCGGATTTGAAATATCGTCATTCTTCCGGTCATTTCCACGTAACCCTTTTTGCGCACCGAATTTGATGAAAAGAATAACTAAAAACACTTCGTACACCGTGTGCGAAAAGCACATTAAGATGAAATTTATTGAAGAAATTTATCGTTATTGAATTTGATTTCACTTTATTGAAACTTATGGAACTGAAATTGATACATATTGAATGAATGAAGAAATTTATTGAATATTAAGATGATTTTTTTAAACACTCAATCTATAATCAAAGAGATAGCAATTTCACACAAAATGAATTGAAACAATTCATAAAACTAAGTTGAAACCGTAAATAAGTGAATAAATGTGCAATATTTCTTTAACAAGTTGTAAGACATGTCCCAAATTTAGATTAACTGAGACATATTATTGAAACGAGATCCATAACTGTGATAAATGAACTAAGGCGATCATTGAACTTATTAATTATCAAAATCCTCTCATCAAATTAACTAGACATTGAAGAAGTTCAAGTAGCAATATCGTGATCGACCAGAACTTGTGGCGCTACAGCTCACACACACGTGAAGCTACAACTCACACACACGTGAAGCTACAACTCACACACACGTGAAGCTACAGCTCACACACACGTGAAGCTACAACTCACACACGTGAAGCTACAACTCACACACATGTGAAGCTACAACTAACATACTCGTATCTACGACTTATCGCCGTTCTTTCACTACAGCTCATATTTGAGATTCATATACCTATTCATTTAATTGAATGGACATGGAAACTTATTTTAAAAGCTTACCTAACTCGCCTTTATTGCTTGTTTTGCTGAGCTTTCGTTCGAATATCAATACAAACAGCAGGCCTGTGCCCGCTCGCCTTAATTGACTGGAAAATGTTCGCTCTGGAATTACATGATCTGGCCGCTCAATGTCGTAGTTTTTGTGCGAGTCGAGAGAGCAAATTGTGAGCGTTTCCAGTCTAGATCCCCTGCCTGCTTAATGCAAACCTTCATGAATTTTCCTGCAGCATATGAAGATCGACGGCAATTGTTCCATGTTCAGTGAAGTTAGACTTGTCCAACAGAAGCTCGGATTCATATTTTTACCGTTTTCAAAAGCTTTCTTGTAGTCATTTGTCGTTCGGAAAAAGTTCACCCTACTTTTATCTTTTTTACATTTTTTCATTTTCACACACCGACGAGAAAGTTTGAACCGCTCAACAGCATGTGATGCATCACCAATTTATATCGCAATCGATCTGAGGCAGTGAAACAACATCCCTTCTACTTTCACAGGGTATTTTTGAAAAAAGACACGTCTAATTCGGAATCCTTCATATAGTCCTAGCGATTTAAGAAGCTACGGACGATGGGCTTTCTTTCCGTACAGCTTGAATTAAAGTTAATCTGCAGGGAGTTCAATAATTGATTAACGTTGTAACTTTTAGGGCCCATGCTTATTCAACAAAAAATGTGTACCAATGAAACAATAACAAAATAGTTGAATATGTACATAATAGTTGCAAATTAACACATTTTATTCAGAATATAACGTTGCATGCAACAAGGACGAAAATGCCAAAATCAAGTTTTAAATAATCGTCGTACAAACGTTGCAAACTAAAAAATTCCCATGACATAATTATCTACATATCAATGTGATCTTGGTTTCCTTTTCTATGTCGACTGCTAAATCAAGCTTGGCTGTGAGATTTCAGTTCTTTAGAAAACGGAATTTTTAACTAGTGGCGTTTTCGCCCATATGGCACGTAACGCCTCATATGTCCTCCGTCTACGTTGCCAACAAGCTAAACCTTAGAGAATAACCTGCACGAGTCATGAATGACTTTTTAGGGGATTCTGACCAATTCCTTTTTGAATTTTGACTTCCATGCTTTCCAATTTTGGTGATGTGTCGTTGAAACTCTACTCTCCAGCCAGATACCATAATCAACTGGATTCAGGTCTGTCGATGAAGGAGGCCATTGCTCCTTCGAAATCAAGTGGAAAACATTGGGTACTACCACTTTTGTGTTTTTTATCTGGATGAGAGGGTGCAGAGTGTTGCTGAAATTACTGCTGGCGTTTTTAAAATAATTTTTCGACCACAAGGCCACAATGAGTCTGCAAGAATTTTTGTTACTGTAATATTTTGTTGTTAATTTTAACATCTTTTTGAACAAAACCAGTGTACTTGTTCCAGTTTCAATGGTTGCGAGCCAAACCATCACTGACGCCGCTTCTCGTCTTTGAGTGATTAGCCGGGTGTCAATCTTAAAAGTCGCAAGCCAAAATCGATCATTTTATACGTTAAATTCTTGCTGCACATCAAATTTCTATTCATCACTGAACAGGAAGTTCAGTATTGTCAATTTGCAGATATGAGAAGGAAGGTTTTCAGTTCTTGCAAAACGTTTGTCCTCAGTTTTGGCAGATAGCAGCAGTTTCTTTTGATGTTTGTAAGGAGAGGTCTTCAAGTCTTTGTGCAGAATGCTGGGCATGGTTTTGACGGATATATTCTCCTCTTTTGCCAAGTTTTCTAAGGGATCTCTTTGTGTTTCTTCTGAGATTTTTCTGGTGAATTTCAATAGTTTTGAGCTTTGTGCAGTTCGAGGACGACCATGTCCAAGCCTATTTTTCATTTGTCCAGTCTCTCTGAATCGCTTCAACATTCTTCAGATGTACATTGCGTTAACTTCCAAGGACTTAGTAATATCCGTTGGAAATATTACCGCTTTAACAATGTTAAAATGATAATTATTTTGCTTAAACTTTCAATCATTATAATAAATATTATGCCTGAAAAGCACATGATATTAATACGCAAAAATTGTAAATAGAACAGCATGTTAGAGTACATAAAGATTTAATTTTACATTTTAATGTAATAATAATTATCGAGCACACTATATTATTCTCATCAATCGTGAATTGAAGTCCAAGCCGCATTTCCATCCTATTTTGAGGAAAGATAAGTCTAATTTTGTCACCACTACAAGCCCACAGACTAAGTTGACTTGCTTTCCGTGTTTATGGTGCATCAAATCTCGATCTTCCTAGAAGTTATTATTGATATAAAGTTTTTCATTTAAAAATGAACAGAATTCACCCATCCTGCACAGGAAAGGTGACATATTAACCTTCTCGCACGAGTAAAACATAACCAAATTTCGCGTTCTGCATACAAGCCGAGTAAAGTCGACTATTGCAGGCAACATACAACGATCCTGAGCTCCAGCATGCGGGCTCTCGCTGATCACGTCGGGCAAACAGCCTCTCTATTTGCTCGCTAGCTCCTACAATTTGCGTGACTCCCAGTTTCAGAGCAACACGTTGAGGTAAAATGCCCTCAACATGTAAACATGCTAATCAATTAAGCAACATACCGGTGTAGCCAATCATTGTATCCAATCTGCGCAATGCTCGAAATCAAACGGACTGTGTCGTATAGTTTTCAACTGTGAACGGATTTCATCACAGATTTCCATCTGCTACAAAGGAAGATAGAGCTGCCTCTATCACAATAGTTGTACGGTGAATTCTAGTGCAACCAAAAAGATATATAAGAAATATTATATGAAACTGTTTCAAGGATGCCAGGATGTGTATGTTAAATTTAACAAATTTACAGATGTGAGTCAGAGTTGTGTTACTGGTATAAACATATCTTACAGAGGTACTATGAGCATATCTATATTGGTACTATGGGCATATTGGCTAAGCATTAGAGATGAATTAATACAACCAGCTGCATCAACAATGTCTCATGATCTGCACGTTTATTTTCACGTATTTATATAAAACGCAAAGAAGATCGAATCAAAATTATAAAAAAAAATTATTTATTAATTTATTCATAATAAAATGAATGAGTCACTTGAAGTTAGCGGCCCATTATTAATGAACAATACTTGAATTATTTACTCAATATAGTCTTTTGAACAGTCAAAGAAAATCGTTAAGTAACTAATTACAAAGCATGACCCTATAGATTTTCTACACGAGCATAAACTTTCCTTCTTAATGTTCATGGTTTCTGTCATATGGTAAATCGCTACTCTACTGAAATCAAGTTATGTTTCGAAAGCTTTATCAGCAATTTCCAGGTTTCCTTAAAATTTTAACAAGATTTATTTTTTCGAGGCGTTTTAAATGCTATCTTCTATGTTATTTCATTTGTTAATAATTTCGTTAAAATGATTGCAATATGTTGCAATAAAATATTAATATCTATTGCTGCTGCTCATGTGAACATTTTCCATTCTCTGAATTTGAACAGTGTCAGATGTCAGATTGCCTCAAAGAATAAATTAGGATAACATTATCAATAATCAGGTCCTGTACATATACTCATATATGTATGTATGTATGCAAAACTGAGCAGAGAACATTTGCATAAGGAATCTCTTAAAATACATGATAAGAAAGTTGTTAGGTAAAAACGAATCCCATAAAAACTATGGAAAGAACGTAGAAAGTGCAGGGTGTTCCTAAAAATGTATACACTTTTAAAAGGGTGTAGTTTAAATACTACTGGTATTCAGGTATTCAAGTAGGAAACAGTGTATTCTAGATGTTAATTAAAATTTTAAATCTTGCTCTTTTGAATGAGATCTGTTGCAGCCTCCTAGCACCAGTATTATTCAAACTACAGCTTTTAAAAATAATACCTTTTTTGGGACACCCTGTATAACAACATGCATGTGTTGAGCGGCTCTCATCACGACTTCTGAAATTTAAATGTTCATTAAATGGTGTCGCACTATAGAATGGTTCACTCACTGAAGCAGCGCATAAAATTGATATCGTAAATGCTCAACTGTACCAGAAATAGGACTCTGCATTCAGCAAGAGGTGTTCTTTTGAATCGCCCCTGCCTCGTCTGTAGCATCATGCCTCATTGCACGAACTAGCAATGTGCGGTTTCAGCATGACGTCCGCTCTAGACTTAGCTGAACTTGAACCGTGATTCCACTGCCACAAACTCTGCATTTAGAGCAACATGCTCATTCAATTACCTTTCTATTTAGTATAGCAGAGAAATGCTGGTGTACACAGTGTTAACATATTGTCGATGCTTGAAATCACATTCGTTCCCCAGGTAATTGATTCGTGAGTAGAACTCAAAAATAGCATTGCAAAACCGAAAGACAGAATTTTTTGGAGGTTGATGAAAGATGACACTGCAAGCACAAGAAACAATGGTCGAAGAGACAAGGTCTTGAAGGACGACACAGAAAAGAAAAAATCAATTTTGAAGTCAAAAAGGACCAATTATAAGTACTTTTTAAGATCAACAAAATAGTTGGAAAAATTAAAAACTGAAGAAATATAAACGTTGGTCGTGTTTTATTTTGCTGTAGGATAACTTTTATATCCTTTGAACTTGAGTGATTCCGTGATCCCTTTCATAATGTGTAACTTTATTTTATGATTTACTCGTAACCCAGTTCCACGAGTCACGTTTACTTCGAACGGGGCTTTTGTTCCTGAACATTTTAAAATTAGCCTAAATAGAAGTTCATTTCTGTGAAGGATCACATAAAAATCCAACAAGCTTTCAAAAATTTGCTAGAAAAGTTCTCTGAGTGAGACGCCGAAGCAGAAAGCACCAAAAAGAAGAACGCGTCGGGATGCGATCGTCCAGTAAATTCGTCAGTGTGCTACTGCAGCTCCGTATTTTGCCCCGCACGCACGTTAATTACTGAGCGGCTTGCAATTTTCGTCTACATTATTGAAGGACGCAGCGGTCTTATTAGAGGCGGCAGGCTTTATGAGGAGGCCAGTCTACATCGATGAAGCCATTGCTGGAGGTCTCAAAATTCTTACAGCTCTGCTTAATCCGACAACTTTTTTTATGTGCCATTAAACCTTATTCGTATTCTATACATAACAGTTCTAGACGCTGCCTTGAATAACTAAGGTATTCTGTGCCTCTATATGTATTCAAACAGATGTTGGTCTTTCTTTAGTTGCATATGAAAAATCGCAAACGCAAAATGTGAATACATAAGTTTCAAGTCATGTATTTATTTGAGGGAGGCCATGCTCATGTAAACCTTAGAACTGAGGTGCCTGAAAGAAAGTTTTTTTTAGTAAATTTTTGTTGGAGACCCAACATTTGAGTACTTGATGCCTTGAACGGCGCTTATGTAGTCACTAATGTGAACATCAAACTATCATGTACTTTGTCGTTAAAATTAATAGAACTATTTCAACATACAACGGTTTTGACTTCAGTCATACGAGTTTATATAACTATTACACAACGTCTACTTGTACCCAATAAGTCATACGAGTTTAATTACTTCGTATTTTTAGGAGGGTGGCCTTATTTTGTTCATAAATATAAAGGGTCTTGGGGTTTTCAAACGTGCCTTTTGAGATAAAAAACTGTGTCTGAATTATTGATGCATCAGACAATTATTCGAACAGCGGTGACCAATTCAAATATACATCCAATATAACTGATAAGCTGTGGGCTTCTGTAGATATATATTTGAATTGACCACCACTGTTCGAATAAATGTTTGATCGTTTTAATAATTCAGACACACTGTCAACTCGCACTTATTGTTAGGTGCACCCGTAACCAGATGGGGAAATAACAACATTTAAGTAAAAAAGTTTCACAGAATACAAAGTCCTTGACTATAAATTTCAACTATGATAATTACCCCGATACAATGACATGGACCGCTACGTTAATTCATCTTTTCAGGCACACAGTGCACGTTATGCTCTTTGTAAATTGATATCAGGTGTCTGAAAGTGGTTTCTAAAAGCTGATGGGAGTAAAAAGTTCCTGCAATTGATCACCGTTGCCGAGGACAAACAGTGCAAAGATAGAACACATCGGTAGATTTACAAGATTTGGTATATCAAAGAAAAGCTGTCTACGAGCACTTTAAAGTCTTTTGCATTCCGAGTCTTAATACCCTTTTTTCCTGCTTTCTTCTCAAAACTAATCGAAGGCCGAGACACCGAACGTGAAGGTCGTTTGATTTGTCTGTTATTTCTGTTAAAATTAAAATTACAAGGTAAACCCTCAAGATTCCACTGTTTTGCTTGTCCGTAAATGGATGTCGCTATAAGAATGCTCATAGAATATGCACAACCTGAGAATTTTCAGTACATGGCTCTAAAAACTGTCCTCAGATTTCATCCATCAATGTGATTCGAAATAGCCATTCTCCTTTCTTCATTATCTTTGATTACATGCGTCAAAGTCCGAGGATTCTGGGCGTTCCAGTACAAAAATAAAATAATTTTCCGATGCACTGAAAACTATCAGGGTCATTTTTTGATTGAAGAACTAGCATGTCTATTGGGCTATTGAATTTTTGTTCCCCGCACACACAGTGTTGCTAGACGGCCGATGCCAATCAGGTGCTAGTTCATATAACATGCGGACTAGCAGTTACGTTTCATTGTGTTCTTTCTGTGCTTACGACTTGTTCCGAGGATATTATAGAAAGCTCCGTAACGCAGCGTTTCTTTACAATCCTGGTAGAAGAGGCAAGGCTTTAGAGGACGAAACGGAAGAGGAGAAATCCTGTTTAAAGTCAAGAGTGACCTATCATACGTAATTTTTAAGATCAACAGAATTGGTGGAAAATTAAAAACTGAAGAAATATCAACGGTAGTCGTGTTTTATTTTCCCGTTGGATAAGTTCTGTTCTCTTTGAACTCGAGCAATTCTGTGACCCCTTTCATAATGTGTACCTTAACTTGTTGATTCTAAGAAACAATTTAAATTACGGGGCCGGGAACATGAATTATAATTCTTGAAGAAGTTATTTAATTGCGTTGTTTTTACTCCTAACGTTTCTTTAATAAAAATTATTGCTTAGAGAAGAAACATAAAACTTCTGACTATATTCGTTGTTGTTTCCGTCGAATTGAAATAGTGAAATTTCTATTGAGCAAACCTCCTTTAAACTCGAATATATTATCTTTTAGCATCTCGCTTGGAATATGCAAGAATCCTAAATAACGTAAAAAGTGATTGCTGTTTTAAAGAGCTTTCACAAAACTCTACAAAAGCACGAAGGACAACTTATTCACATCCGAGCATACAGACAAATGTTCATTATATTACGTCCTCCCAACAAGAACGCATCTTTAAGCCACATTTATATATTAAGTCGACCTGAAAAGATCCTGCTATTCCGACCCTAATCCCTCGAAAGAAGCCTTTTAGGCCGAGCTACGACTCAAACTACCTCCGACTAAAGACGCGCGTTTTATTCTGAATTTTGTAGGGAAAATATAAACCGAGTATTATTCGGAGCTGGTCTCACAATGGTTTGCATTTTTGACAGCCTCTTCCTTTCTCTTTTAGAAGATAAGGCAGGAATGGAAATTTTTCAGGGTTATTTTAATATCTCGATGTTGTGATGCGGCAGATTAGGTCGTCTCTTTTTACCTTGAGTTTAATTTGCAGATGATTGGCAGTCTCATTAGGCACGGGCTGTGTGGTTAGAACTACGCACTGACGCTCTTGATCAGTGGGTCTTTGCACGACGTCGGTGGCAGGCAAGGTGTTGCTTACGTCTTTATCGTGCGTGGCTAATGTGTCATGAGTCGTGTTGTAGATCGTGTGATGAGTCGTGATGTAGATCATGTGATGAGTCATGATGTAGATCATGTGATGAGTCGTGTTGTAGATCATGTGATGAGTCGTGATGTAGATCATGTGATGAGTCATGATGTAGATCATGTGATGAGTCGTGATGTAGATCATGTGATGAGTCGTGATGTAGATCGTGTGATGAGCTCATACTTGCGTGATGTAGATCGTGTGATGAGTCGCGATGTAGATCGTCTGATGAGTCGTGATGTAGATCGTGTGATGAGTCGTGATGTAGATCATGTGATGAGTCGTGATGTAGATCATGCGATGAGTCGTGATGTAGATCATGTGATGAGTCGTGATGTAGATCATGTGATGAGTCGTGATGTAGATCATGTGATGAGTCGTGATGTAGATCATGTGATGAGTCGTGATGTAGATCATGTGATGAGTCGTGATGTAGATCATGTGATGAGTCGTGATGTAGATCATGTGATGAGTCGTGATGTAGAACGTATGACGAGTCGTGATGTAGATCGTTTGATGAATCGGGATCTAGATCGTGTGATGAGTCGGGATGTAGATCGTGTGATGAGCTCATACTTGCGTGATGTAGATCGTCTGATAAGTCGTGATATAGATCGTATGATGGGTTGTGATGTAGATCGTATGATGAGTCGTGATGAGTCGTGATGTAGATCGTGTGATGAGCTCATACTTGCGTGATGTAGATCGTGTGATGAGTCGCGATGTAGATCGTCTGATGAGTCGTGATGTAGATCGTGTGATGGGTAG
>VCRD01001963.1:37055-71121 GCA_006783055.1 Trinorchestia longiramus
GATGGGTAGTGATGTATATCGTGTGATGAGCTCATACTTGCGTGATGTAGATCGTGTGATGAGCTCATACTTGCGTGATGTAGATCGTGTGATGGGTTGTGATGTATATCGTGTGATGAGCTCATACTTACGTGATGTAGATCGTGTGATGGGTTGTTTTGTAGATCGTGTAATAGGTTGTGATGTATATCGTGTGATGAGTCGCAATGTAGATCGTGTGATGAGTCGTAATATAGATCGTGTGATGGGTTGTGATGTAGATCGTGTGATGGGTTATGATGAATATCGTGTGATGAGCTAAACATGAGCTTTTCTCTCCGGGCAAGAGATGGCGCTGCTCTAGAGGGCAGCTGATGATGCAAATAATCGGCTTACCTAAAATTAATTTATTGAAAAGACTGAAATATTAAAAAACCCTGTGAATCTAGTTACTTAGGGATTTTTTGTGAACACATGAAACTCAGTAAGTTGTAAACAGCTAAAAACCAGGAAAAATATTTCATGTACACACAAAGTGTATGAACAAAAATTTAGGACATTGACCTGTACTATAGTCTCTGATGTTTTGAGATCCTTTATATCGCTAAAGTTTGATTGGACTGCGACTCTGACTTTCACTTATTGGTCTGATGCGATTGGATCGCTTATTGGCGCGCTTAGAGGCTTGGTCAGATCAGACTATCTACAAAAAGTGGATAGTCTGATGGAGTGTGGGGAAACTATACATTAGAGAGACTAAAACCACATACTTGATTTTCAAGAGGCTGTTCAACATTGCTAACAGCAGTCCGACTACAGATGGGCGGTGCATTTTCAATTTTATTCTTATTTTAGATATCTAACTCCGTCAAAACATCGCTTAAGCATGTCTCCGAATATGTAAGCCGTTAAAAAACTCTTTTTGTATTGAACTAAAAGATTTCTATATGTTCCATCCTAGCTGGAAAAAAATTATCCTGCAAAACCGTCGTCTTTTGTGCAAATGGGAAATTAAGAACGATAATCGGCCGCAAATTAGAACCTGTTAAACAACGTCGAGGTGCTTTGTACTTCAGTAGTTTTGAGGTACAGGGTGCAGCAACATAACTTCCTTTTTTTCAGAGCAAAGCGATTCGAAAAAAGGAAGTTATGTCGCCCCACCCTGTACAAGTTTGGCTGAGGTAGCAGAGCGAGCAAAATGTCGGTTAGAAACTCATATACAAATAAAATTATAGCTATTAACATACAATGCGTATATAATACACGTAACTGATGAATGACGATTTTTAGAAAAATATACCGTTCTGCTAGCACTTTTAATTTTTAAGTTAGTTCGTTCTTTTTAATATCACTTCTTAAATTCTGAAGGAATCATTTCTCAAAAAAGGTCAAGTAGATCACAAAATTTCACACGCAAAGGAAAGTTCGAGCCAAATTAATCTGGGCATCGAAAATGCGCTCCTGAAAGCAAGTTTGTGCTTCGCCGGCGCTGGGCATTTGCGTTCGACGAAAAATAAACGCAAGAAGCTGCTCGCTCTGGTCGAGCCCGCCCGAATTCTCTCCTTCCTGTGCTGGAAATTTTTGCTAAATGTTCTTGGTGTTCGGCTTCGAAGGACCAGAATAGTTCGCAAGTTTCCCGGTAAGATTTGTCTGTCAGATGCATTTCAAACGCGATGTTGGCAAGAATTTTCAGTTTTACAAGCAACTAATTTGTAGAGCACGCATATGAAGCCTTTGCTCTGCGTCCTAACTTGGATCGAAGGACACAAAACTCTCAAGGCTGAACGAATGTGTAAAGCGGAGCACAATTTCCTTAATTCAACAGCGGCTTCCTTTCCTTAGGAAATTGCACAAATCACCTAAGTGAATTCAGCTACGCGAGAGTTATAATGAAAGGCAACAGATGTTTTACAAGCAGTCCGGAGTTTGGTTCAAATGCTGAAACTTATTTTAAATTTCAAGTTTGCATGCTTTGGTTAAGTGGATGTAATGATTTACTGCTCACCAAAACTTACAAGAAAAAGTACGTCAAGGTTAGTCTATATTTTGTCACTTACCATGTTATTTCTACTGCATCACATCATAATTTCTAAAACGTTTTATAGGACCCTGGTTAATAATGACTTTTAAGTAGGTTTCCACTACAGCCGAGTGGTTAGCATACGCTTGTGCTGCCAGGAAACTTTTAAGCTAAAAGATCTTGCATCGTCCATTTTTTCCCAATATTTTCTTATATTAAACAACCATCGAAGTTCAAGAAAATGTTGAGCTAGCGATCTTGTATAGTCCAGTTTCAAATTGAATTCTTTTCCTTTCTCTCGAGAAGTGACAATGACTTCGACTAGTCTAGTCTACTTCTTAACTCGTTTAATGCGATGTGGCCCATTCTTATGTTCCTTGCAAAACATAGATATATTTTAATAAGTGAAAAATAGAATTTGAAATGCACTTTGTACGTGTTGTTTTTAGTGATGCAGTTGGGTAACGAAAAGGTTGAATTATTAAATTGTTGCCAAAAAGTTGTAAAGAACCTGTTGAACTGTCATTAGTTTCTGCATCTCTTAAAGCTGAAGTACTGCAGTGAACTTCTTCTTTTCTAAATGGAGTGTGGAGCTGAGTTCTGAAACGTTCATTATTTTTTATATTTAGTTCTTGTTTAATGATTTCATATTAATTTTTCATTCCCTCTGGTTTACATCTGCATTTTTGCGTTCACCTGATGAGTAAACATTCCTTTAGTACACGTCTGCAGACATATAGTATGTAAATATATTATAAGTAAGTACTATACATACATGTATGTATACAGTATGTGTGTAGCATGACGTCAACGTCTGGTAGTTAGTCGTCAGGGAAATATTAATGAAACATACAAGCATGGGAGATCGATGGTTGCACACAGTCAAAATCACACTCGAGTGTTCTCCATAATTTAAACAAGTTATTATGTGATACTTTCGGCATATAATAACTGAATTTTTGGTCTGGGAGCATACGATCTAAAAATATATCATCGATGGATTTAATGCTGTCCTTTTTTCGTATTTGTATTGGTACATCAGTCATTTCTACTTCTATTTTATTTTGAATTGTTCAATTTAAAATATCCATTGTGTATCTTATGAAATTTGCTAACATCTTGTTGGAAATGAGCCGAGGCCAAAGAGGTTATGGTGAAATTTTTAGGAACATTTTTTATCAGCTTCATTAAATTAGAAACGTCACCGTTAAGGTGGTTTGAAATGGACATCGATGTTACGAAATGAGCAGAGAATTACGGAAAAAAGCTAGTTTTTAATTGTTATTAACTATGAGCTGCGTTTTTGTAAATGACTTTTGGCATGGGATTTCTGAACAGCTTTCGTATTTTGTAAAATGACTTGTGGTATAAAATCTGTAAATGATCTAGAGTATTCAAAAAAATTACCGATTTTTTAATTAATAATGCTTGTAATTTCTAACCATCACATACGGAGAGGATAAGAATCTTGTGTGCAAATTAACGCAGTCCTCAGCCTACCCTTCGTACACATTTCGTGCTTACACTTTATACACGTACCCTTCTTACACATTGCGTGCGCACACTTTATACACGTACCCTTCGTACACATTGCGTGCGTACACTTTATACACGTACCCTTTGTAACATTGCGTGCGTACACTTTATACACGTACCCTTCGTACACATTGCGTGCGTACACTTTATACACGTACATATACAGGATCACAAAAGGGTAACTAGATCATCCCTTGAGATCGTTAAGCGCAACACTGCACTGGCCTCAGGCTCGTATTGCCGCTGTGGTCGTGCCTAAAACAGTGCCAGCCCAAATTTGACGCTGACCGGTATTGGCTGCATTGTGAGTGTCCTACTTGATTCCTGAGCCAAAATCAGGAGTGGGAATAGGAATCAATAAGTTTGATAGAGCTATCATCATGTTATTTTCGAGGACTAGTAATCAAATAGGCTTACAAAACGATCAAAATTCGTGGAGTCATTTCAGCCACAATACTTTTTTTGGCGCTTCACCGTGCTTAATGCTAGCGACGTCTAATTATACACTCAGACTCCAGCAGTATGGATTTCTGAGCAGCATTTGCGATGCACCGAAAGAATATCGAACAAAAGCAAAATTTTGAAGCAAGAAGAGTCAAGTTTTTAGTTCAAGTAGGAGATTAGAATAGAGAAGTGTTGGCTACGTGCGCTTGACCCAGACAGAACACTTTCATTTTAACACCATACCGAGGAAGTTTCTATTCTACACTGTTGAGGATTAATATCTCTTTTATCGCTGATTGTGGCGAAGAAATAGTTCATGTGTTAATTTTTATACTTTATTACCATCTGTTTCAGAGAAAGAGATTATTTAAACAAATATTTATTGCTCCCTTTTTCTACTCGTATGTAAGACTCTCAAAGTTTATATGTAGGAATCTATATTACTTATGGTGTAGCTAGGAGCAGAGGGACACAGAAAAATGTTCGTTTCGACTGAACTTTCAAAGGAAATTTATTTGAAGGCGTGCTAAAGCAACACTATTTTTGATTCATTCATTAATGATCAAGAACTTCATTTCCAGGCACACTTTGTTACTGTCAGCACAGGTATCAGTTCTTTAATTTTTTTCCTTATAACATCTCTGAAAATAAGTCCTGCACACGGTTTAAATGCGTGACAGTGATGACAACACTGTAAGACACACAAAACTCTAGCGGAAGCAGCGAGAGTGAGGACTTTCTTCTGCATTTAAAATGGCGACGTTTTCATTACAAGAACGGCGTATAATCATTCGTGTTTTCCATTTGATTGGTGTGACTCCGATTGAAATTCATGACCAATTAAGTGAGACATGTGGTGATGGTGTCATGGATGTGTCTTATCTGCGTTCGTGTGAGTGACAGTTCAAAAAAGAAAGAATGTCATGTGACAACAAACCAAGACACTCTCGGCCTCGAACCAGCCGGTCTGACGACACAATTGGGAAAGAGGAAAAAATTGTTTCGAAAAATGCCGAATGAGTGTGGAACACATAGATTCCAAAGTTGACATTTCCGGGTGATCTGTGCACACAATCCTGCATAAAATCTTGAAAATGCGAAAAGTATTTTCCAGGGAGATACCACGAATGCTGACAGACGACCACAATGCTGCGCACGTAGCATGTTGCCAGACAATGTTGGTGCGTGATAAAGATTTGAATAAGACTTTCTTTTCATCGATTGGGACAATGAATAAGACATGGATACCGTTTTTCAATCTTGAAATTAAGGGCCAGTCAGCTATGAAAGCACAGACACGGATGTCGCACGCCATTTTAAGTATCAAAAACAGTTTTCTCTCCCGCCGCTGCCGCTAGAGTTCTGTGTGCTATACAGTTCTGTTATCTCGGTCACGCATTTACAACGAGTGTAGACGTATTTGACAACAAACTGCATGTTTCTTTCTGTTTTCAGTTCTGAGAAGAAACATAGGTGTTATAACTTGAATGCAGCTAGTACTTCTGCAGCATGGCTTTAATGATGTAGAATGGCCCACGCATAAGTGCGGAAACAATACTTCATTCAAATGATCACAGTAAGATGCTGTATGAATTTTAACAATATCGGGTATCTTCACAGAGCCAGTAAAACAACTTCATTATCAATTGGAAATTCCGTCAGCTCTGTTTCCAGAATGAAGTTGTGCTTCACAACAGAGTTTTTTAGGGTGATATTTTGAAAGAAGCACTTTTTCCTCAGCTTGAATACCAACATTTGGCACTTCGGAAGAAGATTGTGTTTATACAAGACAATGCTCCATCACATTCAGCAAATGTAAATAAGCAATATCTCGCATCATTAAGCTTTAGAAGCAACAATTTGATGCTGTGTCCACTGTCTTCGACAGCTACAGTGTGGCGACTCTGAATACACATCACCATAAAGGTTGCTTTGGTGCTCTGACTAGCTGTTTTTCATTGGAATTTAGTTCTTCTTCTTCGATTTTCATTTAACATTTCATTCAACACAACCTTTACATTTTTCATCAACGGGATGTATGAAACACACAAATGAAATGTTATTGAAAATTTTGATAACTACTGAGTGCAATAAAATAAATTTAATTACGAAATCTTAACAATTGTTTTTGTAGTCAATTTGTTACATTGTAAAAATACTTCATAGACACAGTACACAAACAACTTAACCTTAACTTCTGAACAGAATTAGACGACACCAACAATGCAAGTTAAAAGATTTACTCACCATGTAAATTGAATGAAACCAAAAACTTAGAGCCATCATGCACTTTTTTCTCTTTTTCCCTTGATCAAGTACAAAACTGATAGTCAGTTACTGTATGTATATAGGAAGCAAGGCAGTTGAGCATCAACCATTATCATAACGCGGTCAGACTAATACAAGGAACGAGTTCTCCGAAGCCTATAAAAGTCTTGACGATCAAAGCAACAAACTGCAATGCTATAAGCCATCTATTCCTGAACGTCAGTGTGCCCGCAGCTCAATCATCGTGGGAGTTTCTTCAATAAAATTTGCCCTATGAATGCTTAATAGTCTCACACAGAACCTCATCGTGGCCGCAAGGCCTAACAATATCCTGGTTTTAGACAAAATTTCACCACAGATTGCGCCAATTATTATTATATCTAGATATGAATTATGGTCGCGGTTTTAGAGAATGTTCCAAATTGGTCGCAAGTCTCTAATTATCAAAATACATGATCATTTCTGGAGTCAACCCACGTTGTTCGGTTGACTACCCGTTCTCACTTGCAATTCTGTGTGAACTGATAAGATTTTCATGGGCAGCCTGTACGTGATGTTTGCTGAGGAACATTCAATGCGTATGATAGCTGAAGGTCTTAATAACACACTGGAAGACGAGCAACACTGTAAAAAAAATACTTTTCTCCAAAATTGTAAGAAACACGAACCCATGATCTTGAATGCGTAATATTTTTGGCATACGTTATTTGGGAGCTGTTGGTTCTTTTGAAACCTATAACAGGAGAGGGTGATTTCGATGGTTATTCTTAAAACAGTTGTTGACGTAATCATACTGAATTATACATAATTTTAGGGATTTAGTTAATGAGCAAAGTGCATGATTTTGAAATTATTTATGAATAGATTGTTCATAAGTAAGGAGAAGGAATATCAATTGCTATGCTGAGGGCTAACAGTGCTGGAAAATAGCATTGTCTTACGACCTATAATAATGAAACAGGATTTCGTAAAGCGTTGCAACTTGATGTAGCACAAAAGATTCGAGTATCAACGATGCAGTAAGAAAACTAATGCTTTACCGTTTTCATAAATGAAATGAATAATTCATAAATGAAATAGCAGGTATCAAAAATATCATGTACGATGTATCTTAGTGTGGTAAGAAAATTCTTTACGATGAGAATTTGACAAAAGTATGACAGGTACGACAATAAAATGTAATTTTTAAAATGTTTTGTCTCTGTTAATGACACTCAGCATGTACATATTCAGGGAATTAGCTGAAAAACGCAGGGAAATAATTTACATCATAAACGTGCTCGAAGAGAAGAGTTTCACTGTTGTCTAATTTGCATTTGCATTCATATAAAAGAAAAAGCGACAGCTATTATGCTCACGCTCGCTCTCGCCCGACACAGTCACCAGCCACAAAGCGTGGTCGGAAAGCGAAATCCAGCACAGGGGCCGACGTCGCATCACAAATGTAGAGCCCGCAAACAAAACTTTAAGCAACACGTTCCTCAGAAGAGCTAGTCGTAAAATCTCTGGCTTATTGTTTACATTATTTACTACCAGATCATGGAGAACGCAGAGGACCAATAAAAGAGCACTTTAGGGCCCAATTACGGTTGAAGTTTCTCTTCCCAACACGATGGAGCAGGAGGCTCCAGCAGCAAGTCGGACGCCCCTCACTGGAAAAAAGTACCCAGATCAGCTGCACTTGTGGGATTGGTCAGATCCAGTGCAAAACTGGCAGTGTTTGCAGTATCTAGGATACACGTTCATTGTAGGAAATAATAAAAACCACGCTCCTGGAAGTTCAGTCTAATTCGCTTTGTTAAATTCCAGTCTGGCCACCGCCTCTCCCTATGACCTGAACCTCATCTTGTTTTCTCCATAAGTCAGGGGTTCAGTCGAGGTAGTTGGTAGTTGGGACTAGCTAGATAAATGCAACTGCACGTATTTTCTTGGTAGAATAGCCGATAGCTATAGTTAATTGCAAGTATAATGCTTTCTTGGTATACGAGTTTGCTTGTTCCAGCCTATGAGCGCTGGTAACGACGGTGGACAATTAATAACGGTGGGAAATTATCAAAATAAATTGTTGACTGTGCAGACAAAATGCAGTCTGGACATGTTTATCTCATAAGTGGGTTTGAGAAGGATGAATGTCTAACGATACGCTGCAAGAGTATCAGTAGTTGCACAAGAAAGTCTTTTCGATATCTAGATGAAACAAGGACATTAAAATGCTGCTACGTTGGAAATGTCCTTTGCATGAAACAAACATACTCACACTCGTAGCGGTCAAGCATACTGTGATTTGAATACTCATATCGGTCAAGCTACAATGAAGAGGCAAACGTACAATTTTAAATTAATTCATCGGGAATGTTTCCAGCGTGCTGGTCTACTCCGCCATTCATGGGTTAATGTCATCATAAACATTGGTTGACAATAATGTTTACTACGGAGTAATGATTTTGAAACATCATATTCAAATACAGAGTAACGAATAACGTATAATTTGGAAAGAAAACTAGTCAATATCATCATGTAATGTGTACAGAAGAGCAGTTTGATGCAACTTTCAAAAGATGTTGACTTACTGGTGCAAAGATAAGGGATGATGTACAAAGGTAGTTTCTCCCTAGAAGGAGAGAAGTCACTAAATCTAAGGGAAACATTTCTAAAAGAGGAAAAACTTATCTATTTCACTCTTGAAGTTTAGCTGCGTGTAAATCAAGGCCCTAGTCTCATATAAAATGCTTTGGTGCTGCCCTCGACGAGGCTGTCGCTCAGCATTGCAGAGTCTGCAATACGCGTTCTCTGCCACACCTCCGAAGAATAAACCTAACAAGCAACAATGTTTTTTCCTTTTTCTTTCACTGGAGTCACAAATTATAGAAAAATTCATTTTAATGGAGGCCTTTCCAGTCCCCCCATCACCCATCACTCCATCACTTCTAGGCCCATGGCACGAACGAATATGAAACGGCGTCTACATTTTTCTACTCGAGTTTTGCGCGTCTCGAACCTTCAGATTACGGTCCTGACTTGCCTGTTGCTGACGACAGCATATGAGGACGTTCAATTCTCAAGCACTACCAAAAGAAAAGAAACTAAATGGAACGTGACTGAAATGCCTGTGCGTGAGTGAAGTGCGTGCACGTGACTGAATTGGCTTTCGTGATTGGGGTGTACGCATGTGATTGATGCCTTTTTTAGATGGCAAGAGATTTGGGTAGCAGCCCAAGAATGGTCCAACAGCTTGTTTCTATTGCCTTATTCTATTTTATCCTATTTTATTCCAACCGAAAAATATTTTATTATCACGTCGCATTTAATACAATTTTGTTTGATACCCAAATTTATGCATTTCTTTTATTTCAATAATACAGATCCCAAACGAAAAGCAATCAAGAACAAAAGCTGCAATTTCCATTTTACGTAGTGTTCAATTAAAATTCGCCTGATGCTTAAATTTACACATTTGTCTTTTCTGTAAAACTCTCAACGTTTACCGCATAAAAATTTAACTACAAAGACTATAAATGTCGTACACTGACAACGTTCATGGAAATCGTCAAATTTCTCCAGCCTGAAATTAGCGTCTCTGCACTGCATGCCGCCTTTAATTTTTAAGGCCAGTTTGCATAAAAAATTCTTTAACCCATGCCAATTGTTTAGAATTCTGTCCAGCTGTTTCTTGCATGACACAATATTTATAAAACCACCAGTCAGATTATTGTTGTTTATGCATGTATGTGAGGAGGTCAGTCGTATACGTGAGGCGGTCAGTCGTATATGTGAGGCGGTCAGTCGTGTATGTGAGGCGGTCAGTCGTGCATGTGTTAACTTCAGTGCAACAAGCAAATGATTTTTAACTTCAAAAGTAGTACGTTAATTTAATTGTTTTTATTGTGTTATTTTACAAAATAGTTAACATATACATATATCAGCTAATTTCTTATATTATTTACGTCACAATTTATTTGCTTAGTTACATTTTATTTTATGACAAAAATTAATTTCAGCTACAATTTATCAACCTGGTAACAATTTACGCTTAAATGAGATCAAAGTGCAACCTACATACATATATTATTAATTTAAACTTCATTTTATTAATAACTAAAATAGTAATATATATTCATATTGAATATTACTAATACTACTAGAAGTATCGTATTTGACGGTATATAAGACGTGACGATTTTCTTTTTATTGAGCGTAAGCTGTGTTAGTGAGCATCAGAGAGATTAGCCTAGGCCTACGTCTTGGACTTAACCTATGATGATAAGACGTAGGGCGATTTTTTAAGACAAAATTTTGGAAAAACAGTGCGTCCTATATGCTGTCAAATACGGTAAGCCATCAGTTAACTTTTATCTTATGGCCCTTAACAAAGAGGAAAGAAGGTAATTAAAAAACTGAATTTCAACAAATATCACTAGACAATATCTGCAAGTCAAAACATGTATGGTTGAGTTATTTACATTACAGCAACAACAACACAAGTACAAAGTGTATAATTTGGTTTTACTAGAAGCAATTGAAGTGAACTGATGTTTAAAAACAGATGCACTTGTGTCATCCTTCTGATGAAGTACAATAAAAGCAACTACGAGTTGAACGGGCATTTATTCTTCAGAAAATCGAAGGGATTCTAAGTTAATAAGTTCTCCGTCAAAAAATAATCTTCATAAGACAATAGAAAATCTAGTACCGTTGCCATAGCAGCCGTACGCGAGTGTGTGTTGTATTTAGTTCCTCGACTGCATTATTTTCCTTTGAAGTTGTGGTGGTGACAAATGCAGTCGTCAGAGGGTCGCTTGTTGAACGCAGGCTAGCATTTACGTATGAGCGACGCACTTTCGTACTAAGTTGAGTATTAAGTTGAGTGTAAAATTGAGTATTAAGTTATGTATTAAGTTGAGCGTTAAGTTGTGTGTTATGCTGTACATTAGGTTTTGTATGAAGTGTGCATGAAATCGTGTATGAAGTTGAGTATCGAGTGTTGACTACTAAGCGTAATGTATTGAAAGAAGGGTACGGATAGTTGAGTACTGAGTTTTTCATTGCTGAATGTTATGTTAAATGTTGAATATGAATTGTTGATTGTTGATAAATGAGTGTTGAATTTTAAGAGTGAAGTATTGAATGTTCAATGTCAAGAATTGAATCTGACTGTTGAACACAGAGTGTTGAATTTTAGTTATCCAAAGTTGAATATTACATACATAGAATATTTTTGATTTTCTTTTTTGTTGAGTAATGAACATGTAAAAATTTGGATTTCAATACTTCACATGGAACACTGCCTGTTTTCATGAATAGCTGTTTGATTTATTTTTCATTTGATAAGATGAACTTTAGTTTTTACTTTTGATCTACCTAAAATATCACACTCGCTTTTTCTATCCTTGGATAAAGGCCACTACGCAACTAACTCTAGAGGAGTTTAGCAAAATTTAGCGGAACAATAACCTGTTTGACCAGACTATTAACAAAGAGTGAGTGCTCTAAAATTTAATCTTAAATAAACTTCGCTGCTTGCATTAGAATATTTCACCATTAAAACAATGAACATGAAGTAAATCATATTATAATTTATTCATGTCTTATGAAAACTTTTCCAAGGCTCATCAAAAATGACTGACATTGAGAAGTCGAAGCTACAACTGCAACGTTGGGATTTTTTGTAGAGAGCTTCTAGAAAAAAAATTTAATTCCACAAAACAAGAGGCGATCTCTTTAATTTCTCAGAACGAGACTTATGATTCGGAAATCAAACAGTTGAGAATGGAATGCTTTTGAGATTCGTAAGAAGATCGGATTAAATAACTTTCCTATCATTAAACGGCTTACTCAGAGCATGTAGTTTTTATAAAAGCATGAAAAACTCTAACATGTGTAACAACACAGGGTATTCGATGAACGTTACCAACTTTAAAGCCCCTGCTTATTAAATCAACAAATGTACACCATACTACCGTACGAAAATGGTAATTAACCATGTAACAGTTGGAAATTAGCTCATTTTATTTGATACACCCTCCGTCTGCGTTGATAACAAGCTGAAGACGGTTAGAGAATGACCTGCACGATCACGAATAACTTCTTGATGGATTTTGGCCCATTTCTTTTTGTTTTAACTTCAGTGTCTTTAAGTACTGCTAATTTGTCGCTGAAACCCTGCTCTCCAGTACATACTAAATACCATAATCGAGAGGATTCAGATCTGGCGATTAGGCAGGCCATTCTTTGTTCAAAATAAAGAAGGGAAAATTGGATGGCGTTATTTCAAATGATTTTCAGCTCACAGCAACAACGACTTTGGAAGAATGTCGTTGTGGTAATTTCCTTAGCTAATTTTACCCCATTTTTAGCAAGAACCAATAGACTTGTTCCGGTTTCAGTATTCGTGATCCAAACCATCACTGACGCCACTTCATCAGTTTCAGACCAAAATCGTTCATTTCGTTTGTTAAATTTTTGCTGTAAATCAAATTTACTTCCGTCATTGAACATGAGGTTTAGTACTAAACCTAGTACTAAACCTAATGTTCAATGACGGAAGTAAAACGTAGCGTGCCTTCGCAGATACGAGAGAGAGGGATTTTAGCTCTTGCAAAACGTTTGCCCATAGTTTTTGTAGATAACAGCTGTTTCTTTTGATGTATGTTAGGAGAGGTCTGAAGTCTTCATGAAAAATGATGGACATGGTTCCGACGGATACTTGCTCCTCTTGTGCCAGATTTCTGAGGGATGACTTTGGGTTCCTTCCGAGCTCTTTTCCGGAGGGTTTTACCGATTTTAAAGTTCTAGTAGTTCGAAAAAGATAGCGTCAAAGCCCATGTTTTACTTGTCCTCCAGTTTCTTCGAACTGCGTCAACATTCTTCAGACGATCATTTTGTTAAGTTTTAAGGGTTTAGTAATATCCAGCAGAGATGTTTCCACCATAAAGAGCTCTAAAATAACAATACTTTTGTCTGTTTATAATAAATATTATACCTGGAAAAGACATGATCTTACTATGACACAAACTTTGTAAATAAAATGAAATTTTAGTGTAAACAATTGATTTTGCTTATTAACGTAACAATAATTATTGATAACTCTGTATGTTGAATATCTTAAGGTTTCAAAACTTATGGGCACAATTGTACAAGTACTTGTACTCTTGTTTGCTTTTTCATTCATATCTTTTTCAGCAATTCTTTACGAACATCTCAATAAAACATTTGTTGTGTTTACACTTTCACTTTACAATAGAAAACACTAAAGGGTACATATACTTCACCAACGATATAATCAATACCAATATTGCGTTAATTTCATAGTAATCTTCACGAACTTCAAAAGACATTACTTGATATTGCTTCAATGATAAGGGGATTTTGTCAATAACATCTCATATGGAGCTTTCAGTTGAAATATATACACGATTATGTAAACAACTTGCACTCTATTTTATGAGTTACTGGTCGAACAATCAACGTAAAAATTGGACTTTTTAGGAATAATTTTTTAGATACTATATCCCTGCTTATTTTCCTGTCTGTGCCATAATTGCAGCACTGATTTTTAACCATAGAAAGGCCATCGGGGCTACTAGGCTATTTCCAAGTAAGATCATTTGTTTGCTTAAGCTTGTTCAAATTAACATTCTTTACTGCAAACTCATCACTAACATCGGCTACTACAAATTTTACATTAATAGAGATTTATGAATAAGAAAAAAGTGACCGGCCTGGCAGACCCACGCAATATCTGATACTAAACATACTTGTTGGTCTTTCTAGGGTTGAGCGACTAAAATTGGGCCCCGGCGCGTGGTCTCCCACGGGCTCCCAGCTGCAGGAAACGCAAGGGATGCCGTGACAAAGTTGATCTCTTCTGTTGTGTGCGACGGCGACACACTCGAAACAACCTGATGGAGAATTTGTCAAGCCGTTTCCCGTTGAAAAACCTGAAGTGGAAGCACTGAGTCGCAATTGGAATCCTTCTCGATGGGTGAAATACGAGATGTGAATGGAGGAATTAGATGACTAGCAGGAAATCGTGGGACCGAAGCGCAATCGCCGTAAGCAAAGCTACCTAGACAGCCATTAGTGGAAATTTTGTCCGTTCTTCTTATTTGTTTTCTGAGTTGCAGTCTTTGTGCCGGGATTGATTAGATGCACACAACTCTATCGCTAGACACACCAAAACACCAATACTCACCAGCGTCTTAACACTTCAGCACACTTCGGGATGCTGCATACACGTTTGAAAACAGTTGATATATAACACGTAAAGTGTCTCCTGATATTTTTCCCTCATAATATTTAGGCTTCTGGTACATTGGTTGGATATAATTATCGTTTACATATAACACATCTTGCTAAAGGATTTTGTGTTATCGATTCCATTGGATCAATTACCCTAATGCGAATTCCTGTTATACAAACAGTTTCCAAGAAAGAGGATCACGAAAGTATATTTTATTTTATTTAATAGCTGCGATTCCTCACCAGAGTCTGGTTTATAATAAATCTCATTTTAACCTCTTAATCATAGTATTAGGATTGAATTCTTCAAGCGAAGCAACCGGTTAATTGCTTTAATATCTATACATGTGCCCGTTTTAATTAAACAATTTTCCCAGTGATTGCTTGAGACTGCAGTTAGCTACAAGTAACTCGTAAAAATCCAACCCTCAAAAGTAATCCAATCAAAAATAGCACGGTCAATACTCTGTTTATTTAAATAAACCATTTCCAGAATTCATGTATAAAAAATAGATGATTATATTCATAAAGTGTTAATCATTTTGAATAATATATACATTAAGATTGTTCATGTGTTAATGTGACTCAACACATGAAGTTAAGATACCTCGGATTCTGTCTCGAGGTCTCAGCAAAGGACCAGTTTGTTAAGGGATGTAAAGGCGAGATTCAGGGACGATGCAAGATACACGTTAAGATGGTATCACTCCATACGACTCTATTCTCCTAATTTCGCTTAATTAACATTTAATAGCCTTTGGATGCGCGTGTTGGACTGATATTATTATACTATTAATTAAGAAACAGCTCCGATATTGCATGAGATCTTATCTAAGGTATAAAAATGCCGAGAAACCTCCAGCGAGTTCTTCATAAGCGCCGAGGAGTGTGACGCTGCCGTACAAGAACGCCATTCCGCAACCATCAGGTGGTCTAAAGTATCGTACGTCCGGCACAAGCAGGCGGACCTTCTTCTTAGCTCCCACCTGCCCACTCGGCTGCCAAATTAAAGAAACTTTATTTTCAATGTAGAATACAGTTGATGTGTTGTTTTTGGGTTTCCAATTTTAAAAGTTACCATCATAAGACTAGTGATGCTCCACGTGACTGTTCTCGTCCTTCTGTGTTGCGATTAAGGTAAAGGCGCATAGAGCCTTTACCAGATGAGCTAGATGTGTCCAACATGAGGTGTCACGAGGGAGCATGCATATAACATAATAATTATATTCCATGGCTCAGGATATAATTGTCTTGAATCTCATTTCCAGCATACATTCACCCCACTCGTTGAGAAATGTTTGAACTCATTCTTTCCGCAGGTTGTGGAGTTGGTGCGAAAAATCAACCTACGTTCCAGCTTGTGGCTACATGGACAAGTTTTCAAAGCCTCAATAAATACGACATAGAAGAAAAGGTGTGACGAGGGGATCACAGATATTTTCTGTCGTGCTGTCACTATTTCATTGACAAAACACAGTCTCGCTTTGTCATCAAATTAGCGCAGAGTTCAGTCAATTGCGTTTTAAATACGCGGGTTTATGAAAATGTTCAAAATTTGCATTTTTATGAGAATGAAGCTTGACTTGACTTTACATTTATATGAAGCTGATATGATCGTCTTACGATAATTGAGGTCACTCTCATGATCCTCAGTGACGAGTATTTTAATTTCTGAATGTAAGTCAATAATAACATTCTATTTACTTACATTAGATGATCCATAACTTATGGCTGGCCGCAATGAAACAATTGAAATCCCTAATTGCAGCCAAATGAATAGCATTGATAAAATAGTAGTGCATCTTAGTTTTACAAGAGTATAATGTGTAAAATTGAATTTGTCGATTACACGAATCCTCAACATATCGAGACACGATCTGAACCCAAATTGCTCTATTATACGCATAATAATGCTTCGCAAAGGATCACCGCAACTGTAGCTTTGAATTTTAGAAACTTCTCACGACCTCCTCGGAAGACACGCACCTCTTACGGGTTCATGCACCCCAGCTATGGTACCTCTGCAATACAGATTCTCCCTTCAATTCAAGGTATCATGCGAAAATTAATGTTAAATTATACTAGATTGTTATTGTAATATCTTTATTTCATAATGGCTCACATTTTGGAACGCACTATTTTGCAGGTGAATCCAAAATTCAAATAACATAGTTGTGCAACTTTATAAAGTTACCTTCTGAACATGCAATCCCATTATGCCAATTTAGTTGATAACGCAACAAGTACAGTATATAGATAAAAATAGTAGATGTGTTTATACATAGCAGTCATACTTCACCACACTGGAAAATGTTACGACTGAGTAAGAAATTACAATAGAAATTAGCAACTGATCTAGATTTTTATGAAGTATTATGTGGGAGGGGTATACTGCGTTTCCAGGCACCCCTCTGCATGGAACAGAATATGACAACAGGAACGTGTCAAATGGTCGGTTGCTACGCAAGTCCCGTGTTGTCGTGACGCGGTATTGAGTACGGCTGTGCTTGTGACCATACCTTCTCGTAGAATTGAAAGATATGACCATTATCATTGTTTCGGAACTGGATAACATAATTTAAATTGTACCTTCGAGCTCGCTGCAGTGTTAATGATTTGAAGAATTAGAGCTGAATTAAATTTAAATGAAAATTACACTACACATTTTGATCACAAAAATGTTGCGATCATTATATATTAGTCACCGCTCTGGGTTTCACCAATTCTCGCCTTCAAGAAATCCGTATGGCCGTAAAATAATTTGAGTTTAAATTAAAAGCCATGACATATTTTGTCAGAGCTTCATCGATGGTATATAAGACTATGCCTTAAAATATAAGCTCAAAAAGAAGACCCAAGCTCAATAGTTATCAAAGTATCTAGCTTTTATGCTTCCTGTGGAGAGAATGGCTTCAAATTATGTGAATTGACGAGTCCTACCAGGCGTTAGTCTCTCTACTTACTGACTCAAATACTCATTTTATTGTGAGTAATTAGGTCTTTTTGATGACTTCTGAATAAATGTAAGTAATTTTGTCAGCGCATTTGTTCTTTCCATTGCCCGAAATCGTTTTGCTGTCGTGTGTTGCATTACTGGATGATAGGAGTGGCATTGTATTAGGAGTGTGCGAGCATAATGTTGAATAAAAATGAGAGGAGCTGAATGAAATTATTTCTTATCTCCTATTATTCTTGTTTAATCGACTCCTCCTAGTAAAAAATCATGCATTCATACATAGCGGCCAGCTGAAGTTTTTGCGTACATTGTGAGGTGCTAAATGTTGATCATTGTGAAGTATTTTTGTTCTTTCCACCATTTTTACTGAGCGACAGTACTTGAATGTTGCACAAGAAGATTTGTATCACAAACATTTCAAAATAATATCTTAAGATGATGTAGGAAGGCACTTTGTGGCTCGAATATATAGTTACTGTATCTCTAGGATTCATAACAAAAGACCATTAAGAATATTTTAAAGACCTGCATGAGCACAAGCACTGCCCGTATTTTTTCGTCGAGTGTACTGGGTCTCAAAACTTGTTGGCAGAGAGTAGAGTGTCGCACAAAGTTCTCTCGAATACCACGTGTTTAAAACTTTACACTTCATTAAAAGTTTAATAAAGATATTAACATGAATGCATCCTCCTCTACTGGTAAGGAAAACTCGCGATCTGCTGCCTCTGCATGCTCCAGCTCGTTCCAAACATTTTTTCATTGTACACAACAGCAGCAAAGTAAACAAATGCGTTCAGCCCAATTTAATCAACGTTTGAATACATTTTCTATTGTTAAACAGTATCTGTAACTCAACAGTATATATTGCATATTAACTGAATTCAAGGAAATTTCGTCACAATCACAATCGCAACTGAATCTGAGAAAATATTTAAGCTTAATGTTCAACATTTGCTCAAGAACTGACGCGGAAAAATTTCCCTCCGATGAATTCCACAACATAGAAATTAAATCTATTTATTATGAGCTAGTCAAAGTGTACTGACTAATTATACTTGTATCAGTATACAGGTAACACAATACGATGGCATTGTTACCTGACCAATACAATGAATGTTAGAGGCAATAATTTATGCACTCTTTTATCTCTAAGAACGTGCTTTGTTATGGAACCAATCATTTCTTAATGCAATGTTAGAGGTACACAATTTTCAGTTTGGAAAATTGCAGCACAAAAAAGGGTACAGTCATTGAAGAGGATTCGACACTGCAATAGTCTGAGCTTCATATGGTATTCATTTGACTAGAATTCCAAATAAATCGGAGTATGGGTTTCACAATCAAAAGCGCTTTTAGAAAAATTACAGTTTTAATTTGTCTCACAGGGTAGTGCAAAAAAAGTTAACCGAAGCTTTATTATTATTTACTAGACAGTTCCCATGGAAGTTCCACGGTTTAGATTTTACTGATATGAAATTAATATAAAGATGAATGCATTAAAGATTTGTGACGAATGGTTGTGTTTTAAATGAATATTTTTAATTAATATATACGGAACCTTCATTGGGCATCTTGTCTACCGATAGCATGGCCTAGATAGAATCTGTTCAAATTTCTTGATTTAAAAGTGATAAAATTAAGGATCTACCAAATAAAATACATTTTCACTTTTACCCGTGGTATTATCAGAATCTGAATATTTTTCATGAATGAGTACAGAACTTCCATTTTCTATTTTATCTACCGATAACATGTAAGAGAAGAAAGCTAATAACGGAAAAAATGGCGTGTTTTATAGTGATCCGGCACCTTTGGTATCCACAATACAATGCTTGTAATACATGCATACCCGTTCTGATTTCAGTTCAATAATTTTTCTTCAGTAATTGATTGGAAGTAATGGGACGGACACACAGATACAGAGAGAGAGATGGAGATAGTAGAACATATATGTAAATTGGTAGGTTTATCTAGAATACCAATTTTACGTAAACGATAGATGTTCTGTTTGTTATTGCATACACTAGTAGACCTACACGTAAAAATTCACGTGTTTTTTACTGAATTGTTTCGTTCGATTTGACAGTGGACACGAGCTTTGCGAAGGAGTTTCTACATTGAAGGATGTGCTTTTGGTATCCACAATACAATGCTTAGAATACATGTATACCCTATCGAATTTTCTCTTATCAAAATCCTCAAGAGCATGGCAGAGAGACAGACCAAGCAAGCAAGCAACAAACTGTGTATTATTATGTAGTGGAATGAATCAAACTCCGTTTATCACGGAAGAGTCTGCTATTCTTGATTGGCATTGCAAATACCAAGGAATAATAAAATTTAGAAAAAGTATTTGCTGGATCTCCCTATACAACGTTCAAGACTTTGTTCACTTGAATTCGTTACAAATCATACACCTTGAACCAGTATACAAGGTGTCCACAAAAAATGTATCCACTGACGGTGTGAATTGAATTGAATTCAGCCACTTTAATCAAAATTAAACTGTCGTATGGTTCCGGTATCATGTATGCATATATCGGCCAGTGGATACATCTTTTACGGATACCCTGTACACAGTTAACACTTTTGCTCGTACTTTCCAAGGAACCCTCTTGATTAGGACCTGGTTTCTTCAAATGAACGCAGTGTGCGAAAGTAAATCCCAGTTTGAACGTTGTTAACAAAAATCTTAAGATGAGCTCAAGTTGAGTTAAGCACTAGTTTTCCACGTACAATATTTTTAACCCTCTAATGACACATTTTTCTCACGTAGAGAGAAATGTAACACTACGCTTCTTATTGGGTAGTTATACTGCCAGCAGCGTGTAAACAAGCAAAACCATAACATGTTTTGAACGTTTCACAAGTTTTGAATGCAGTGCTGGGATAATAAGCAGATTAGGTTTTGCTTCATCACACTTTTTCAAGAGATCATAAATGTTGTTTTGGTTGTTAAAGTGTAACGTTCTTTGACTATAGACCAATCATCGCAACTAACTCCTCCGTACACATCACACGGGGTAAACTTATGCTAATTAAATGAACTAAATTTGTTAAACAAAGTGCAGACAAACTGTGTTCACGTACTTCTCATGAAGTGGTTGCTTAGGAGGGAGGGCAACATTCTTTTACTAGCGCGATAAAACGCTTTTTTAGGCCCAGTGAAACGACCACCTTCCTCAACAACTATGCCAAGCAGATGATGGAATTCAGTTCATTAGTGCTAAGCAAAAAAGTCTACGACTAAAGATCCTTTTTGTCGCAGTTTCTTATAATAAACTTGAATATGCTTTACTCGAAGGATAATTTGCTACTTTTTGAGAAAAGGCCCAATTTGATATTGGTGTGGCGTTAAGTTGGCTTAGCTTCAATTTAAATAGCAATATTTTCTCGCTGTGGAATCTCGTACACCATCATTCTTGAAACTTATTAAAGTCGGAGACAAATGTTTTCCGTCCATAATGAGCACAGATCTACGGTGCTATTCACTTGAGTTTTTGCGTGTGACAGCCTCGGCGAGCCTCAGGATTTGAATTGATGAATCCAAAGAATTTGATTCGATGAGTTTCTTTTGAAGTCACCGATGCTCGACGGGAGTGTTAGAATTATTAAACAGAAAGTTTGGAACGGAATGCTCCTCATTTACAGGCCGCATCAGCAGGAAGAAAGAGAGACCTCGCCAATTTCTATGCACGCAACTGCAAACAGTTGACTTACAACGACTTCAACGGACTTGTTGCTCAAGAATTTCTTTAGAATAATTTTAATGACTGCAAGATTGCAGCTGTAATAGATAAAAAGGAAGCTGTGAACCCGACAATTATTGAGATTTTACAAAATGCACGCTTAAATGACTGCCGACAAATTTATTTTAAACGCCAAGATTAGGTAGAAAGTCTATAGAGCTGCTCCTAGTAGCAGATAAGAGGAATTAATGTAGACCTCATAACTTGAACTACAACGAACGGCGTTTGCTAAGTCCTAGGTTGAGAAAGGTGAAACAGTGTACGTATCGAAATGGTCGTGCCAGTAACCTAAGAGAAGAAGATTAGCTAGTCGTTTCGAGTTACTGCACAGTTAACATATCACAGTGACGCACTGACAGTAGAGGACTGACAGTTAACTCTTACTAGGGAATGTCCAAATTTAGCTCTGTAGAATTGTTTTCAAATTTTTATTCGTTTGAGAATGCTTTCAATGATAGATAATTCAGAGAGAACACACTTGCACGTTTCTGAATATTGTAGAAGAGTATTATTCTTTAAAGATGACACTTTGAACTGAAAAAATATTCAGAATATTAGTAATGTGATTTCCATTATCACAGAACTTTCCTCATGCATTGATTTCTAGTCGAAATTCGCACGCAAAATTTTTTGTTGTTTTGTCTGAGATAAATTTATAAAGGTTTCAGTATTTCTTCACTACAAATGAAACGCAAAATACACCGAAAATGAGAATAAAAAGTTAAAATTTTTTGTTATAAAATATTTTTTGGTCGGTAAATAATAACTTTATATCAGTACGTAAACACTGCAACAAAATGGTTTGCTGTTTCGTAAAGTCTTCAGAAGCCTTGCCTCGTCTATAACGGATTTTAATACATACACATGAGAAGGCATTTTTCAAGTCAAAAATAACAAGATGCAACTACTTACGTAATTATGGGGATGTCATGCTTTAAAATATAAATTCCTTTATTTTACAAGAATGACAGGTAGGTAGCATTCCCAGAGCTTAAGCTTCTACGAATGAAAACTAGCTCTAATCATTTTCTCAAAAATGAAGAAAAACGAAATAGACAAGTAACATGCCATCTTGTACGGTGTCGTCGTTTCCATCGTATCTGAAGCTCATGAAATGATACTGAAGAGTCGTCTAATTTCGCTGTCATACTCGTGTGTTATTCGACTTGTGTATACCTACGTAATGGGATTGGGCTGCATTTGGAGAGTCCAACATTTGAGTTTATACTGTGTGTTTAGCTGCCTTAATTTCAGGGGAACATTCTGTTAACGCTTTAAATATAGAACTAAAACAGAGGTACATACTCTTGGAAAACACTTTGCAGCCCTAGTTCAGAAGTGAGGTTTTCAAAAAAGTGAACTTTATTATGTCCTTTGTTCCTTAGTAGTCTGAATAATCTATTCGAAGAGCACTCTTCATAAATGGAATTTTGTAGCCAACATGACGACCGCATTTTGCAGCGTCAGAGCGATGGTTACTGCCGCCGCTGTCGTTTTAGATACCCGACATACCTGTCGTAATTTGGTATGCAATCACCGCTAATGCATTATTGCCATTGAACTGTCTTCTAAAAACTCCAATTGCTCCAGAACTATTCTATATCACTAATTATAAAGACTTTATGACTGGCATTGCAATGCATTATCCTCTTCAAGATCTCTAACATGTTACGGGGCAGACATAGACCAGGCCGCAAGCAGGTAGTGCGTAGCTACTAGGACGGTACTCAAAATTCTTACAAGAAGAAACTAACTACAGTAACAATGGCAATTACAATTATGATATCACCTCACTGAATAATAGATGATAAATTCTTAAAATTACTCAGCCCCGAGCAGGTAAACTACGATGATAGCGGCAATAACAATTGTGATAGCAGATTAATGGTTCATTAATAACATGGGCCAAAATTTATTTCGGTTTTAAGAGCATCAATGTTCTTTGATTACAAAGCTGAATGCGTCGATTCTTTTGTTTCATTTTTGGTAAACATAATTTGTATATTGTTAAACGAAGACGAATATTATATTCACATGATCTTGTTTTTACAAAAAGTGACTCATTTCTTGAATATTCATTGTTCACGGGGATGATTCAAATTCCAGATTGAACTCTAGCAAATCAATAAACAAGAACGTTTTTTGCCTCCGTTGAGTTGAATACCAGAGTAAATAATAAAGTTTCTTCTTAAATATTCTCCTCCGTAAAACCTTAGCAACATAATACAAAAGTTCCTTTACATTCATTCCAGTAAACTCGTCATAAATTTAGTTAATTCCTATTAATTTCACACACGCTAGTTTGTGGTAGAAAATAGTGATACCTGACAGGTGCTTCAAAAAAGTGCGTTGACAGCATTCCTTTACTGATGATATCCACGTAGATCAGGCACAGCCTAAACGGACTCGCACAACTACACCGACATCTATGATGACAAATACACGTGTGATTATAGTGAGCAAGCTTTGCCACTCAATTCCGGTGATGAGCTTCCAGCTAGTTGTCTCAGATCTAGTCTTGGCATGGCCAACTAGTCTTGAGATGGCCAACTAGTCTTAGAATGACCAACTAGTCCACATAAGCAACTGAATGAGCTTCTACGTGCACGGTGAAATCAGTCTAACCCAACTGAGCCCGCAAGGACAAGTCAACTGCCTTTGCAAACAACAGCCCGCCTGCCTCAGCAAAAATAACGGAGTCGGTAGACTGAGACTCTGGCAACGAGAAGCCTGGTTATCATTCTTCCCTTGCGCTTTATAACATTAGCTTTTGTCGGTGAGCAAGAAGCCGGTAGGTGATACGCTAGGTTAACTTTAGGTTACCCAGAATATCTGTTTGGCTAAAGCCGAACCAAAAAGTATACTTTTTCGGAAATTATTCCACACGATGCTCATCTATTTTCTACCATACACATAATGATGTTTGGCGCTTCAGCGAAGAAATTGGAAAAAGACGAATTTATACGAATAACCAGTAGCTGTAAAGCTTTGGTAAATCACCTCTACGAAAAATACCTGTGTTTTTTAAAACTTAATGGTCATTAATGAATAGTCATTAGAAGAATGACATCACGTATAGTGAGAGTAGAACATGATATAAATGTGGTACAATGTGACTAAAGGAATACCACAAATTAACGTTCAGTGGAAAGGACTCGGTGATTGGATGAAAACTTTGACCGATGCCAGAATATCGTGTGGTCCACGAATGTCAAGACGACAATGACGTGTCATGCGCACGACCATGAATACTTCTTGCAGAAATCCATAGCGAACGGAAAAAATGAAAACAGAACATTTTCCTAACATAGGAGAGGAGAAAATTTAAAAAAGGTGATTTAGTTCGGGAAAAAAACGTGTTTGCAGAAGATTCATTGTTTAAGCATCAGAAACATGTAGGATTAGTTCTTTCATTTACTGCAGTTGTTCCCAAACTGTGGTACGTTTACCGCTACTAGAGGTACATGAGGGCATTACAGATGGTACGTGAACACTTTCATGGTTATGTGGTATTGAGTTGTTAGCAACTAAACTTTAAATGTTGTCAACGGTTTTGCGGCCCACTGCTACAGCCAGTCATCCACCTGCCTCCGTGCTGTAGAAGTGTGTCTTATCATTTGTTTTCTTTTGAATTCGTTTATTGTGGTGCTTTTTTGTGTGTTAAATTCAATACTGTTTTTCATGGCTTTCAAATATGTGTTTTGTTAATTGACTGCTGCGATTACTAAAATTTATCAGCATTTTGAACTTCTATAAGATTTTTATTGTATGCGCTGATTTACCAGTTTGACTCTTTTAATTGATACAACTATACTTTGTTCCGAGGATTTGATGACATGCCAAAGTGAAAGAATGACCTGACGTACATCAAGTTTGGTTTCACTAAAATCAATCGGGTCGAAGAAGCTCTTCTTCAGTGTGTGCTCTGCATGAAGGCGCTTTCCAATGCAGCAATGACACCCAGTCTCGACACGGGTCATTTTGAGACGAAATATGTGGATAAGAAGGACCAAGATCAGAGCTGCCTCCAGCGACTTAGCGGGAATGGGAATTGGCAGCACTGGGACAAGTCCGGCCAGAATCACGAAAAGTTAGAAGGGATTGTCAAAGCATCGTGTGAAGGACCTTTGCTCGTAGGCAAAAACATGAAGGCGCATATCATTGCAGATTCTTTCGTTACGTCAGCGGCAAGGATCTTGGTCAAGCACGTGATTGAAGAAGAGGCGGTGGCTAGGTTGAAAAGTGTGTCTCTTTCTCAAAACGCTGCACAGCGCCCCACTGAGGAAATATCAACAGTATTGCTGGCCAAGTGATTCTGCGAATGAACCTCCGAGTCCGGGTTTGCCATTCAACTTGATGAGTGACTAACGTCACTAAATGCTCTCAACTACTAATATATGTACGCTTGCTTTCCACAGAATAATGCAGTGAAAACAACTATTGCTGAGTCAGTAGCCATCTAGTACAAAGAAAGAAATTGATGTTTTCAACATCTTGGACATTTTCTTCAAGCAGAATGAACTGGATTGGGAAAAATTAGTCGGGTGCACGACGGATGGGGCTCCGTCTAAGTTTGGTTAAAAATAAAGGTTTTAGGCCGCGTGAAATCTGTGTCATCAAATGCCTTGTTTGTCCTCTGTTTCATACACGTGTTTGCTCTTCACGTTAAAGTTGTCCCTTCGAAATAGTCGTCCCGCCTAAAAATATGATAAAAACTGTGAATTTCATCATAAATCACTTCTGAATGCTTGGTTTTATAAATTGTTCAGTGAAGATTTTGAATCGGACCCTATTTGTCTCCTCTGCCACACAGAGATTTACTATCTCTCCCGAGGAGATACAACGAGACGGTTCTCTGAACAGAGATATGAGCTCGTCGTTTAATTCAGAGAAATAAATCACCCTAATTCAAAAGATCTAGAGGTCAAGTTTATTTCCAGGCTGGCTTATCTGTCGAACAATTTTCGGACTCTCAACCAAGTAAGCCTATCGTTTCAAGGACCCAACTGTATTATTTCAGTTTTCATATCGAAGGTAAGAGAACTTGTCGGGAATGCGGGTCGCAAACTCGGCTACTGAATGTTCGAGCTTCTGACTACCCTTGAGATCGAGCAAAAGGATGAAGTCACCCAAGACGCGTGCATCACCTCCCACTGCTCAAGACTGAATTAAGCATTACTTCTCGCACGTGACGTCTTGTGTCTACATCACCAATTCATTTTTAATTGTTCCAGCCCATCTGCCTATCGGAACAGAGGAACAAGGTTAGCTCATGGATATCCAGTCTGATGAGACAGCAAAGGCGAAGAACAAGCAATTCTGTCTTAAAAATTTCTGGGTGAGCATAGCCTCCTCATACCCGGCACGAGCCCATTCCCAGCTGCTGATTTGCCCCTCTATGTGTGGGTGCAGGTAAGGGTCTTCAGTCAGGATAGATATCAAATCAAAGAGCAGAAACAGTCTCGCTGCGCCCAAACATAATTTCCGATGTGCGGTAAGCAAAGATATGCCACGCACCAACCAGTCGCTGGAGAAGCAGCTGCATTCCTCACAATAAAACTTAATGAATAAGTTACGTTCTTTGTTGTTAGTTAACTTGTGTGTTGTAATTATGAATAAATTTATGTCTGATCGAAATGCGTTTACTGTAACCAGGTGGTAGGCGGCGATGGTGCGGGACTTTCAAGTGGTACTCAATAAAAAAAAATTGGGAACCACTGTTCTACTGGATAGTTATAGTTCTAATAATTTTATATATTTTTCTAGTAATTAAGATTTTAATCCGTCGATTTTAACTTAGCCCTGATGCTGGTAATCATAAGATTTTAGTCATTGATGGAATCTCAAAGGGACTCCTCTTCGATTATTTTTTGGACACAATAGTGCCCCAGATGACGCTCGAGAAAACAGTTTCTAGCATTTATGTTCAACTTGTTTCTATTATCAAAAGCTTTAGAGTTCATCTTGTAAGTTTGTATTTTGTATTGTGATACATTCAAGTATTTCTTGAAAGTATTGACCATATCAATTCTGAAAATCCGTCGGAACAGAAGTACTGTAAAATATTTGTTTTTTCTCTAATTTCATTTTCATTCTTATTTTCGGTCCCCTAATGATCCAGGTAAAATATTATTTTAGAACCACATCCCAACCTATAACAAGAACACGAAAAATAAAGAGATACAAAAATTATTATTCTAATTTCAAAACCATCTTGTTTCTTTTTTATAACAATATATAGAAGCCACTAGTCGCATCCAGCATACGGGATTACAGAAAATCCTCTCTTTTTATCAAGTAACAGGACCCCGTACGATGATGACTGGTTTATAGAAAATACAAAAACAAATATAAGTATATGTTATTTGTTTACATTGAAAATTTCTGACAGCCTGAGATCAAACAGGGTATTACACAAACTCCAACCGCAAATTCCACTATAATTTTGTAAGACTTTCATTAGAGCGTTCGTTAGCCCCAGTTTAAAATTGCCAGTTGTGTAGATGACTTGTGACAGCTACACGTACTGAACACAAGCGCAGCTTAGTGCCCAACTGGCCGTAGAATTGCAACGAGAATGCACGTACATCATTCGAGAAAGAATTAGCATTTGCAAAGTTGCTAGTTTCGGTGTCAAAACGGTCTTTTTTCCTCTATACCGGTGAACTAAAGCACTAACCAGTATTGGCTAAAACACAAGGTAGTATATGGTGCAACATGTGTTAATTTTCAATGTTTTAATAAATAATTCGGGCGTTCCTTAGGATAAATAATTGAAATAAGGCAACAAAAATACGAGTCTGCTCGACAAATCAGTTTAAAACCTCCTTTGCGCTGTTGTTGGCTTGAAGTGCTATTGGATATTATCAAAAATATAAAAATTTTACGTACGACGCTACTTCAGTGTAAAATTCTCAGCTGAATTTGTTTACTGATACGACTTAGAAAGCCTGTCATGTTATATGAAAGGTTACAGTAGATTAGGTTGAGTTGGGGTTAGTTATAGTAGTTTTAGTTAATTTTTAAGCTGCTTAGTATAAGAATTATTTCAATAAATTTAGAGAGTGTAAATTCAGGTGAGCATTTCGGTTTGCACCCGATAAGCATCCTCTTCAAACATTTATTGTAGCCTTGAAAATAGCAATGGTTGACTTTTTATCAGAGGAGGAACACAATCCTTTCGTAAATATTGAATTCGTGTTAATGAAAATAGAAACAATGTTTTTTTCATTGTCGAGAATAATTATTTTCGAAATTTTAGCGTGCGCTAAATTCCACAAGACGGTCTATCAGTCCACCTCACAACAGCTGGTCAGTCCTCCTCACAACAGCTGGTCAGAGCGCCTCACAACAGCTGGTCAGAGCGCCTCACAACAGCTGGTCAGTCCACCTCACAACAGCTGGACAGTTCACCTCACAACAGCTGGTCAGTCCTCCTCACAACAGCTGGTCAGTCCACCTCACAACAGCTGGTCAGTCCACCTCACAACAGCTGGTCAGTCCACCTCACAACAGCTGGTCAGTCCACCTCACAACAGCTGGTCAGTCCACCTCACAACAGCTGGTCAGTAACTTGTCTAAACAAACATGGCGGTGCACTATAGTAGTGTAGTTCTGATAATCAATTTTTGCTGCCAGTTTGTTTCCCCCAAATGTATGCTTGGCTTGTTTAATAAATGTTAAGCGCGGCCACACATCAAAATGTAAAATCGTTGATTAAAACATTACTGTTGCTCATTAGCTTTAGTTTATTTTTGGTCTCGTTTATTTCCTTAAATAGGTAAAATTGTTAAAATTTTTCGAAAGTGCGTACTGGCAATGATTTTATTCTTTCTTTGCGACGAACCTAGAAAAATTAGCTGAAATTATATTGTTTCTTTTTTTCGATGATTTTTAGCAAATTAATGCGAAAAATCTTTTTTGTAAATAATGTTTTGAATGCAATAAGAAATCATTACAATATGTTGTTCATTATCCATTTCATTTGTTTCCTACGTGCAAACGTTTGTATTTTTCGTGGTCACGTTAATTTGGACAATATATTTATCATATTTGATACTATAATCGAAATCCAACACGATAGCAGAATAAAAATAAAATAGAACATACAATATAGTGGCACTTGGTTATGGAAAAGTCGTGTTCAGGTGAACAAAGTATGAACTTAAGAACACAACACCAACACAATAAACTGACATTAGTGTCATTCTACTTCAGTTCCTATTGACAATAAACATAAATTTATGGAAGAAAGCCAGAGAAATCAGTTTAAAATACAAATTTATTGAATTTTCCATTCAGTTTGATGGAGAAATTAATTGAGGAATTTTGAAAAATTATTTTGAGCAATGAGGATAACATATAGCGTTATGCAAAGCTTTCAACAAATTCATGCAAGACACCAAGCAATAAGTTCATCTTATGGTAGGTATAGGCCCTTAACTGATTTTTTTAATGACAAATGAAGCAACATTTTCTCTAAGGAATGAATACATTTCCTCTACAGCACAATGCATGCTGCATTCAATTAATATCAGTTCACATATCGTTTTTCAGTCGAAGAAATATCACTTGGTCACTGCAGGGTTCATGCTTTATTTAATAACAGTTCACGCATCGTTTTCCAGTACCAGAAACATCACTTTGTGCCTGCAGGGTTCATGCTTCGTTTAATAACAGTTCAACAAAGGTTTTCACGGCACTGGCACATCTCCAGTGTTCTGTTAAAGTTCAGAACGCGACTTGAGGTCAATAAGCTATCACAAAATAAGAAGCCCTCAACTTGAGAAAGTTTAAGATTATGAATGAGATTTTGACAGGCGTGAACCTCCATTAAGAGGAGAGGAAGAAAGCTTCTCCTAATAGATATCTGATGTCAGTTGTTGAGCAAAATATTGCTTCAACAGGACTAGTAATGGCTGCTTTGGCGCACAGTAGTCTTCAATTCCGAGTCGACCCGCTATGCGTCGTGCATGCTAAGTAGCTGAGACTTCAAGTCGCAGTTGACTGCGCTTGGCAATAAGTCAAGAAAAGGCAGCGTGGCGACATGGCATTAAGCATTACTCTCGGCGATGCCAAGGATTTATGGAAACGCTGAGCTTTCGTAATTTTGTTCCAGGAAGCCGCACCGGGCATGGACCTCGCAACGATGCCGAGTTGCGACCCACGCCAATGATACTCGAATGACTTGGCTTCTTGAATCTGAGTTGCTCTACAGGTGCAAATGCGATCTCAACTTTCACATTAAAGGAAAACTTGTAGGGAAGGGTAGATTAAACCTCCAATGGCTGCAGTACAAGTGACGTTTAAGTTAAAATAGAATAGAATAAGGCAATAGAAACGAGCCCTTAATTCCATTCTTGAGTTGCTACCCAGTAGTCAGTAGTCAGATATCACGGTATTGTAAAAACCACTACAAATTTAAAAAAATAAAAATTATGAGTTGAAAATAAAAGCGCCATTGAAGCTTCGCTTCCATTTACGATGCAAACGACTTGTTTAAAAGGAGCTATAATAAATATAGGGAGTTACAATAAAAGGAAACACATTTAGAAAAATTGTACATTTAGTCTTTATTAATACGTTTCCTGCGATTCCCTAGCCGGTGCAAATCTTTACTTTGTACACACAGTCACTAGAAAGCTTTGAAAAAATTACAGAACCTAACCTGAGTGACCCAACGGTGGGTCACTTCGCATTGAACGTGTTATACACTATGCAACAAGTTATAAGTATATTCCTAGAAAAATAGGTCTACTACTCAAACGATTATTATTATTTAATACAACGTAATTAATAATTGTGATTGTTCCAGTAACTTGTATAATACCAGAGGTGAAGCAGTTCCAGTAACTAGCACAAGACTAGAGGTGAAGCAGTTCCAGTAACTAGCACAAGACTAGAGGTGAAGCAGTTCCAGTAACTAGCACAAGACTAGAGGTGAAGCAGTTCCAGTAACTAGCACAAGACTAGAGGTGAAGCAGTTCCAGTAACTTGTATAATACCAGAGGTGAAGCAGTTCCAGTAACTAGCACTAGACTAGAGGTGAAGTAGTCATTGCATGGCTTCAGAAGACTAATGGTGTGTTTTTTGAATTTTGGCTCATCAAGCCAAGTTACTGGTTGATAATATAAGGAAGTGTAAGCATTATATATGTATTTGCATATGCTATCGTATCATATCATGTGTATGTATGCTATCGTATCATATCACGTTTACGTATGCTATCGTATCATATTTACGTATGCTATCGTTTCATATTTACGTATGTTATCGTATCATATTTATGTATGTTATCGTATCATGTTTACGTATGTTATGGTATCATATTTACATATGCTATTGTACCATGTTTACGTATGTCATCGTATCATATTGACGTATGTTATCGTATCATGTTTACGTATGCTAACGTACAGGACGTGCGCGCACGTAACAGAGCGCAACTTACGCTCATCGAGCTTGTGATATTCCTACAAGTCTGTTAAAAATCAGAATTGTATAACGACAGCACGATTGTTTTTTACGATTACGTCACTCACACTTTGATTGTACTGTAAGTATTATAGCGTGTCTGAAATGGAAAATTGAAATTTCCTAAAGGTTAACGACATCCTTGTTTTTTGAATGATCACTATTGATTATATTTAGCAGGTGTTGATCATTAAATTTTGACTTATGAAAATAAATCAGAATGACAAGAAATATCATTTTATTTGGTGTTTGGCAAGCAATTTGTACGAGCGCATTTGCATGGAGTCAATAGTATCAGTTTTTAGGATCGATATAATAATTATATATTGTAATCATGGCAATTAAACTGTAAAAAGAAAGATGGAAATCCTGGAGTTGTGTTATGAAGTGGCCAGGACCATGATCTCAAAATTAAGGCTTATTTTACTGCAACGCTCTGCTTTGTATTTGCAAGTGATGACGGTTAGTCCCGGCATCCACATCTGGCTCATCACAGAGATCGTCCTTCATGCAGACTGCACTGTCATTACTAGCCTAACATCACAGTTTGCAACCTGCAATGAACAAATAGTTCATCATCTTTGCACTACCGTCATTTAGCACTTCCTAGAGCATGTTTTCTGGTGACGAATGTCCTCTTTGCGACGCATCTGTCACCGAAGTACAATGAACAAGCGAACGCGTTTGAGACCACGACGATACAAAGGAGTTTTACCCTCTGATCAAAAGTCTAAGACAAATATGTGCGTGACATGCAATATTTCTCTGCATTTAACAACTTTTTTTAATTTTAAAGAAAATACTTATGAATGGCAAACTTTAATTTCAGAGAAGTTAATTCGAATTCATTGAAAGTCTACAGAAACCAAAAATAAAAGGGAAACGACTTTTGGCGAAAATTGTCCGACTATTATTGCTCGATTACGTCTCAATATTTTGTACCATGGTGTTTAGCTGACAAATAAAATAGCATGATCAATACTGAACAACTCTTAGAAATTAACGTTTCAACATCAGCGCTCTAGAATAGTACTATTCAGTTAAATAGTTATTAAAGTACATAATTATTTTCTGGAGACACATCGTTCATCACACGACGGTCTGATGGTGAAATGACGCGGTTGAGACCTACAGTTTAAAACTAACACATGCAGGTATATATTGTTTACTATATCTATATTTGGGTTTAAAAAACAAACAGTGGAGGCAAGGATAATGATCCCTGATGAGGTTTCACCGACCTCATAATTGTAAGATACCATCAAAAGAAGAAAATAATTACAGGGACGCACGTAGGAGTTTCATACTAGAAATTAGCTATATGGCTTATACAATTAGAGTGCTACGAGCAAAATAACAAGATGCAATAACCAATCCTGTGTAATGACCAACTTTTAGACACCTAGTATGCGACGGACAAGTGACCAAGTAGATATATTTGAGACCTCCATCCCAACATTGATTTATCAAAGAACGTAGATGCACCTTGGTTAAAAACTAAGATAGAATTACTGTGGAGGGTAACTTTTTAAGATTGCTTTCTTTTTGCCGGAACAGAATTGACCTTAACACATTCTTAATCAATAAACTCTTCAGTTATGAGACATAATGCAATCATCGCACATGAACTCTCAACATCTGTAATAGATGAGAATATGAAGTCCTAGCTAGGACTGGTACACTGGAACACGGAGAAAAACTCCAGCATGCACATCAAGCTGTCTCCCACTGTGCACGGTAGCGAGGCCACTGTGCACGGTAGCGAGGCCACTGTGCACGGTAGCGAGGCCACTGTGTACGGTAGCGAGGCCACTGTGCACGGTAGCGAGGCCACTGTGCACGGTAGTGAGGCCACTGTGCACGGTAGCGAGGCCACTGTGCACGGTAGCGAGGCCACTGTGCACGGTAGCGAGGCCTTGGCGTCACTACTGTGCACGAGAAAATTCAGGATCTCATACTTTTTAGACTGACCCCGTATGTGCTTCAGTAAGATGCATCTTTATTAAGTAAGAATATATGTGTACGAGTAAATACCAATGTACTCAGTACACAAACTACGTTAGTGTATACTTTTATCAAAAGAATATGTGCAGTACCGGTATTATGTGAGCTTGTACGAGTATTGGGCTCATGTATTGAGCAAAGACGAAAAGATCACAGTTCGTGTGTCTAGAAGCATTTTGTACGTCCTTAGGAAACCTGCAACTCTACACTGTACACAGCTACACCAGCAACACTGACACTGAGGCTGTGAGGCAGTGGAGACACTGAGGCTGTGAGGCAGCGGAGACACTGAGGCTGTGAGGCAGTGGAGACACTGAGGCTGTGAGGCAGTGGAGACACTGAGGCTGTGAGACAGTGGAGACACTGAGGCTGTAAAGTGGGAGACACTGAGGATGTAAA
>VCRD01001963.1:71315-106420 GCA_006783055.1 Trinorchestia longiramus
AGACACTGAGGCTGTGAGGGGGTAGAGACACTGAGGCTGTGAGGCAGTGAAGACACTGAGGCTGTGAGGAGGTAGAGACACTGAGGCTGTGAGGAGGTAGAGACACTGAGGCTGCCATGCAGTGGAATTGAATGCTGTTGTGAATGGTCGGTACCATAAAGTGACAATGGTAAGCATGATCGCTACCACAACTATCACTATTATAACTAACATGAGTAGTCACAGGTCCACCATCATGTCAAATATTATGCAATGTTAAGTCTACGGAATAAAAGCCTTGCGTTTAACTGAACAGTAAGACAACTTACGACAACGCCTTGAATTATGTATCGTAGTCCAGCTTTGGTTCTGGAAGGTTCAGTTATGGTGTTTATTTTAGGATAAAACAGGGCTGGTGGGACTAGGTTAAGTTAGAGTAAGTCAAGTGAGGCTGAATTGAAATTAGCGTGGACGAAGAAAATTTTGAATAATTAGGGTTAAAAAAGATAGAAGTTACAATTAAGGTTAAGGTTGCGATTGGGGTTAAGTTTCAGGGTGGTTTAGGTTAGGAAAGACTAAAGAGTGTAAGGTTTCGACGAGATCGAAAAATCAGTGAATCTTTCAAAAAAGACAAAAATTAAGCCAGAATACTTAAATGTAGATACACGGCGATAACTATCATAATTATTGTTTTTATCATTTGTGATTATGATTATTGGTACTATCATTATTGTTACCATCATCGCCATTATCAATACTGTTGTCATCATAATTTATTATTGAAATAGAGCGTCTCAAAAATACAGTTTCATTTCTAATCATTCATGATGCGAAATTTCAGGCATAATTCGATTTGTGTCGTTAGCCATCATATCGACTTGAGGATTTATTATAAAGCCTGGCAATAAAAGTTTGATATACATTGACAACAAGACGCATGACTCATAGTTTACTCATCTCATGTAAAGACTGCATGAGGAGGTGGTATACTCATCTTGTGAATAACTGCATTCTTTATCTACTTGAAAAAGCTTCTGTGAGGAATTGTTTATTATTATCTGTTAATATTTTTATTAGAACGGTGATCCCCATATGATAGACTTTGCGCTCCAAGTCCACGAGCTTAAAGCTAGGACTCAACTTGAAAAAGTTCGTAACTACACACGGGCAAACTTTAAAATAATGTAAGAGGAGCTCGGCAATCTTGACTACGAAGTACTAACGAGGAACAAAAACGCCGGGAAATGCTACATGACAGAAAAATTTGCAACCTCCACAAGGCACCACATCACTATAAAACAAATGAGATCAACCAATAACCCTCCTTTGTTTTCACAAAAAATTAGACACCTTATAAATGAAAGGCAGCAATCGTACAGAAGGCTTAAAAGATATAAAACAGAACCCTATCATCAAGAGCATCTCCGCACTTGCAAAGCCGGTAAGCGAACAGTAAGATATATAAAGCGAAATAAAGAATTTACAGTTGGAACACCGGTAAAAATTGACGTAAATAGATTTTACAAATACATAAAAGGTGGACTAATCAAAAGAAATGTTATAGGATCACTTATCATTCTGATGGCGCAACTCAAACAGACAACAGTAGTAAAGACAGAATTTTAAATGCATACTATGTTACAGTACTCAATCGCGAAGACTTAAGTGCAATCCCGCAACCTTATGCCTTAAACCCAGAGGAAATCCTGACAGATGGCATATTCACAGAAGAAGAGATAAAGAAACACTCATCCTTTTGAACCCCTATAAGTCAACTGGACCCGACGGCCTTGCTCCCCGAATACTTAAAGAAACAACCGAAGTAATTATTGAACCCCTGGTAAACATCTTCAATCGATCGTTTGAAACTGGAATTGTTCTGGAGGGTTGGAAGCAGGCAAATTTCACTCCTGTTTTTAAAAATTGAAACAGAGAAGCATCAGTAACTATCGCTAAATCACCCTTAATTCTGTCATAAGTAAAATAATAGAAAGATTACTCAAATTCCCTAAAACAAATCACCTCCAAGCACATAACCTGATTACTCACTTGCAACACGGATTCAGCGAAAAACGGTGCTGTTACACAAACCTCACTGACTTTTTTGGAAGAGTCAATTGCCATTATGACTGTTTAAAAGTCGTAGACCTTATATACCTCAATTTCCAAAAACCTTCAATAAAGTCCCCCACGGAACGCGAATGACTAAAGTGGAAGTGCATGGTATGCGAAGCAACTACTCTCGATGGATATAAAACTGACTAACTGGTTGCACTCAACGAGTGATGATTCATGATCAAGCCAGTAATTTGACACGTGCCAAATCATTCATCATTTACATCAACGACTTTGGATTTGGAATCATCAGCAAAATCAATAAATTCCTCACCGACAAGGAGCTCTGTCACAGAGAGTTTACCGAAATGAACAAAGTAATTATCCCATCATATCTCAATCATCTACTCAAATGGACCGAAACCTGGTAAATGAGCTTCAACATTGATAAATGTTCAGTAATAAACATTGGAGCTAATAACAGGCATTTGCAACACGCAGTGAATGCCACACATATTGAAGCAGTACAGCAACAAAGGGATCTTGGTATCATTTACCACTGAAAATTTAAAACTTGAAAAACACGTACCAAAAAGCGTCAGAAATACGAGCAGGATCTTACTTTTCATTGCAAGAAACGTCGAATGCAAGTCAAAGAATATAATATTACCGCTCTGTAAAGCGTTAGACCAATCCCATCTAGAATATGCAGTGCCACTTTGGTCTCCTACTTCACGACAAGACATTAAAAAAATGGGAAAAATTCAGCGTAAAGCGACGCAAATGATTTGTGTACTCAGTAATCTCAGCGACAAAAGGCGTCTACAGTTGCTTGAAATCATCTTCCTACAATAGACTGCGAGGATGACTCATCCAGACCTGTAAATATCTCAACGGCTTTCACTATGTTACCCTTGGAAGGCTTTCCTATAGAGACGATGACGTGCAGACAAAAAATAACGGTCAAAAAGTTATAATACGAAACAGCCAGACATCCCAGGCTCTAAATTTATTTCCAGGTAAAATTGCCGAAACTTGGAACCAACTGCCCGAAAATAACGTTTCTACTGACACTGTGAACACATTAAAAAATCGTCTTGACAAATATTGGATAAGAAACAACCTGACATTTTAAAGTACTGATTTTGGGTATGTCAAGAACTGTGGTATAATTTTAGAAGGCAATGGATTTGGGTAGCAACACAAGAATGGGCCAAATGGCTCGTTCTTGTTGCCATATTTCATTCTATTGCTGTTAATTCAGTCATAAATTTTGGCATGAAACTAATAAGACTTTCATATCCAGAACTCCATGTTCAGAACTGGGGTTGAGAATTTGGTTGCATCAATACCAAATGACATTATTAGCTAAATATTTCATAATTATGATACTAATATTAATGATAGCATTGGCCAAGGACTACTGTAAAGTTTATAGTAGTCCTTGGCATTGGCATATAAAAAATACTACTGCTATCAGCCACTCTTCTGAGTTTGGAAAACTGCCAGTATTCTCTCAACGCAGTTCACACAAGAACAATGACATCATTTATGAAACTTATTTAATAATTATAATAAATTAGCAGCATCAGGATTGTTGGAATGCTAAAAACTACGAATGTTAAATAAAAAAGTCACTAACTCTCATTTTCTGCTCAGTTAGATAGTAACTACCGATTATCTTAAGTTCAGTAAAATAGTAAGTACCCACTATTTTCAATTCAGCGTGATATTAACTATCTACCATTTTCTATCCAGTTAAATAGTAACTGACTACCATTTTCAGCTCAGTACAATAGTAACCACCTTTCATTTTCTGTCCAGTTAAATAATAATTATCTGTTATATTCTGCAAATATTTTAAATACTCCTTGAAGTGAAAAGAGTCATGCGATGATGGAAGACAGTCACGGTTCAGTTCTGACATTGAATCATTTTTATGCGGATTATATAATTACTGAACTGTAATGCGTTACAGGGAATTCTGCGCCCCAAGCATAACTTCTTTCCTAAGCAAAAAATCTTTGCGGCTCAAAAATTGATGCTTCTGAAAAATTTTCTTTGAGTTAATAGCAGCGAGAGTCTTTTTTGTTAAAGATGATTAATCGCAGATGAGCTTCCAATAAAAAACTCGGTCTTTCAAGATTATTTTTCACAGAAGCTAGCTGTTAACACATGAAACAAATCACTGGTGAAAGTTTTTCAATAGGTATAAATTCGCTCCAGCATGTATAGTTTTAATTCCAGAAATTTAATTTAAATAATATTGACAATTAAAGTATTTCATCATTATAGACAAAGTCGAAAATTAGATACAACCCTCGATTTTGAAAATTATTTATACAAAAGTTCGTATCAAAATAAAAATTAAGAAATTTCGTTGTTACATTATTTTCACACGACGATCAACTTCGTGCACCATAATTAATTTTTCATTTGATAATCTATTTTTTGATCGATAGTCTACTTTTTCCATGACAATTCCTGTTAGTCAATTAATTTACACAATAATCAATTTCTTTAGACGACAAACGATTTTTTTTGGATGATGCTCAATCTCTCATTCTATAGTCGATTTCTCGTACGATAAATCGTTGCTGGCGAGTGATCGAAGCAAGAAGGCTTCATAACCCTGAAGTTAGCGTAGTAGTTAGGGCTGTGATCGCAGTGCAAGTCTCCTCTGCAGGCGAGTTTAAGGAAATGCTCTGTAAGACCGGCATAAAAACACGACTAATGTCACTCAAGTGCTCTATTGATGGCAACTGCCCAATATACTTCTTATCAGCAGGCCTAAGGGCTTTCATGACGGGAATAATAATTAGTGCGTCCAGTACAGTGGCTGCAGCTCTCACTCGCAGCACACACAGACACTCACACCTACGTGTGTGCGTGTCAGTTATCTTGAGTTAAAAAAAAATAGTTAAGTACCCACTATTTTCAGTTCATGATATTAGCCACTGCCAGGTGCTTGAGTGTTTCAATGCGTACGTGCTTGTGTGTGCACGTGCGTACGTTCGGCTGCAGGAGTGTCTACTCATGGAGGTAAAAATGACAGGCACCAGGCACCAGTGATGGGTACCAGGCACCACTGATAGGTACCAGGTACCACTGACTTATGTCATCCGTCACTGGTGATCGTCAGTGCACAGCTAGTTAAAGTCAGTCATTGCTAACAAGCATCAGGTTTGTGTGATACACATCAGGCACCACTGACGAGCATCAATTTGAGCAAGTTTTGCACACCAATGACGTGCATCAGGTGGTGCTGACACGCATCAGGTGGTGCTGACAAGCATCAGGTGGTGCTGACAAGCATCAGGTGGTGCTGCCAAGCATCAGGTGGTGCTGACAAGCATCAGGTGGTGCTGACATGCATCAGGTGGTGCTGACACGCATCAGGTGGTGCTGACACGCATCAGGTGGTGCTGACACGCATCAGGTGGTGCTGACATGCATCAGGTGGTGCTGACACGCATCAGGTGGTGCTGACACGCATCAGTCACCATTGCTGAGCGTTAGCCACGGTGTTGAATACTCCGAAAAAACTGATAATAATCGAGCACCGCTGATGAACATTAAAAAATTAACACTTTACAATAAGTAGACTTGACCTGCAACACACAAAACCTGTGATTACATCCGAGAAGTGAAGGCCTATATACTGAGACAGATCATTAATACAGAGCTATAGTTTTGTTAACAACCGGACTAATATGGATTTTCATTGACTGCCGTTAGGTATATTGCATTGTACGGTACTTGTATATTGTGTCATAAAGTGCGTGTTTGTTGTATTGTAGACTAGAATATAGCAACAGGAACGAGATGTTTGGTCCATTTGTGGGTTGCTACCCAAGTCACATGACGACTAACGTAAAAGCATTAATCACGCACATGCACCTCAATTACATACAGACAATTCAGCCACATGTAAACACCTTAACCACTGACAGGTATTTCAATCACGTACACACACCACAATCATACACAGACCCCAAGAGTTAGGAAGGATATGGATCAGTACTTCATACAGGTGGGAGGGAGGGCGAGGGGTTTGTTATCCCATATTTATCGAGGCGATTTTTTGATGTTTTCACAGCACCAGCATAAACGATATTTTAGAGTAGCTGGTTGGTTGCAGGTCCTGGCAACTCTAACTGGAAATAAGTTTAGAACCTGGGATGCCGTGGAGGTTCTTATTATTAGTTCACTAGTAGATCTACACGTGAAAATTCACTTGTTTTTTACTGAAAGTTTTCGTTTGATTTGACAGTGGACGCAGGCTTAAAAAAGAGTTTCTGCATTGAAAGATGTGCCTTTCGTATTCAGAATACAATGTTTACAATACATGTATACCCTACCGAATTTCCTCCTATCTAAATCCTTAAGAGCGTGACAGAGAGACGGACCAAGCAAGCAAGCAAGCAACAAACTGTGTATTATCCTCTAGTGCAGGGGTCACCAAACTACGGCCCGCGGGCCGAATCCGGCCCGCGACGCCAATTTACCAAGCCTGTCGACGTTGAACTGACGTCGCTTCCTCGGCTCGTGGTAGCTCCGCCTACGCTCTGACGTCACCATGGTTTATTATAGTATTGAACATAATGATTATGCGGCCCGCGCTCGTCATTCTTTCAGTTATCCGGCCCACTGTGAAAAAAGTTTGGTGACCCCTGCTCTAGTGGAATGGCTGTTTCTTCTCGCTCGCAGGTTATTGTATGTGTCGAAAATCCCTTCTAGGGTAACATCGTTAAAGTTATTGAAATGTTTATAGGTCTCGATGAGTCATCCTCGCAGTATTCTTTGTTTTAGGGAGGTGAGCTCAAGCTGCTGAAGATGCTTCTTATAGCTGAGATTGGGTGTTCACGTTAAATGTGTTAAATTGAACTTGTGGATCTGAAAACTGAGTTTTATTTCTTTTTCACGTGATTATTAACATGTAAAGAACTTAAAATCATATGAGCATTGAATTTCAAGGAATGATTAAAAGTACTGAATATTGGCGAGTGCACGAATAATTTTGTCGCTAACTCATACGTCTGGAACTCTGACGAAAAATTAAGTTGCAGTGACGTAAAAATTGTTGGCTTACACCAAACACATGACAGGGGATTACAGGGGTGGTTTTATGCGAATAGAAATTGTTATACTTCTTCTAACATACTCTGTATTTTATTTGTAGATAGATCATCACATTTAGCATAGCAGTTCTCGTATTAGGGCGCTGGAAACTGTCATGTAAATCTAATAACAAACAATATCAAAGATTTATCGATCGTAGTCAACTGTAAGGACGTGCATGACAGTAATTTCCATCAATATTACTTATGGACGGTGAACATTCAATAATGGTTACTTATGGACGGTGTGCATTCAATAATTATTATTTACAGACTGCGTACATACATTCAATAATGGTTACTTATGGACGGTGTATATTTAATAATTGTTACTTATGGACGGCGTACATTCAACACCTGTAACTTATGGACGGTGAACATTAGGTAATTATATCCAAAGAGATAGCCTTCGAGTCTCTCGTTAGCTCTGGAAATCCCAGCGTCAGACGCTTTCATTTACTTACCCACCGACACCCCTATTTACTCACCCACCGACACCCCTATTCACTCACCCACCGACACCCCTATTTACTCACCCACCGACATTTCCATTTCACCCACCGACACTTCTATTACACTCTCCAACACCCTCATTTTATCCTGCATTGAATTCGATGGAGGAAATGAAAGATAGTCAGGAAAATTAAGCTTGATTAGACGCAGCAATGGTTCTCTTTACAGTCATTGCTGGGTAATTTGACTATCACTGACCTTCCTGGAAACACCAGAAAAATTGATTCTCTTACTACTTATAAAGTTCATGTTATCAGCACATAGATAAAAGGTACACCTGCAGTGCTGAAGTGGTTCTGAACCAATGCAACTGCAGTACTGCATTGCTTCTGAACCAATGCAACTGCAGCACCGCAGTGATTTTGAAATGATACAACTGCAGCACTGCAGTGATTCTGAAATGATGCAAATGTTACACTGCATGGGCTTTAAACAGAATAAATATTTCTCTATTTCTGGTTTAGGTATAGGAAGTAGAAATATGATTCGCAACCACTGTTCTCAACCACCGCTCTGCAACTCCGTTCTCAATTATTGGCCACAGATTGAGAATCTGCAGTCCGTGGTGGTGGTACGGGCACAGTACCCAGTGGTACTCGTTTCATGGTGGAGTGTTCGTTTTATGGTTGAGTAGGTGTTTTATGGTGGATTGCTTGTTTTATAGTGGGTTGCTTGCTTTATGGTAGAGTGACACGGTGCTTGTTACAGACTTCGAAGATTAATCTTACGCCCATTCCTACTCGTATGACATCTTGTACTTAGGAGACAGTCTTGGTCAGATGATGATGACAATGATGATGTACGCTGACAATGATTTACGCTGTCCGTGTTAGTGATTTATGCTGTCGATGATAATGATGTCTAAGCTTAATTATTTAACAAAACATCCACAAAAATAAATTTGCCTGACGAAGGGCGGTTGCGGTTGTCAAAGCATCATGGCTGTACAGCAAACGAGAAGTAACGTGACTTGTCATAATATTTGTAGAGCATGTAGCATAGATACAAACCATCAATAAAAATACTCAGCATATGTCAATCAACCACAAGTCCATGAAGAGATTTAACGAACAAAGTGGGTCGCTTTCAATACGAGTATTTTGTATCCGTCGGTATGTTACGGATACCAAATTGTTCACCGATCGCGTAAGTACGAAAAATTTGAGAATTGTGTTCAGGTATTGGTCATACATATAGCATGAACATATTGTTTGCGAACCTCACTAGTCTTTTTTTCTTTTATTTATTTTTTAGTGTCTTGCTCCAAATAAGTCATTGAACCTCGAAGGAAACTATGAATTTTTAACTTGAGATAGAAAAGCTCACAGTGAACCAAAATAAATATAATTTTAAATGGTTATGACAAATACGTGTTTAACCCTCCTCATTTTTCACCCTAACTGTTCGTTATAAAGGCAAGTCACATGTCATGTTTAACCCAGACTTCTTCCTCACCTCAGATTTAACACTAAAACTTTTTGCGTGACTAGAATCTTGGGACAATCCCACGCTGTTTCTAAGCCTCCATTACCTGATTTGCTGTCCTTTCCAATCTCATTAGTATTCCGGGTTAACATTTCCCTTATCAGGGCTTTCACTAGGTTTCTGTATCACAGATACCGGAGAGTAGAACGAACTTTATGCTGCTCCTCATCGTCTTAAGTGTTCCGTAAGTGCTACAGTTTTATTTATGGTTCTCATATCAGTCTCGAAATTGCTACCTTTAAAACAATGGTCGAATTCAGGCTTCTTTTTTGATGAGGATAAATATGGTAGGATGTGTGGACTTGTACAGGGATTATTATTGGTCATTTGTAAAGTATCAAAGCCTCTTTCGATTAATTAAAGCAGACAGATTTGCTTTGAAGCTTTAAGAATATAAATAATGACAATGCTATAACTTCAGCCTTGTTTGGGGAAAATTAGAGCATGCGATCTTTTAAGGTCTTGTAATATATGTAATGTCTTGGGGAATAACTTCAATGGAATGTTGTTTTATCGTAACTTGAAATACCGATGTCGAATGCATGTGAACGAGTTATTTAAGGTATCAAATATTGAACAAACATGTAACTGAATGTAAAGTACCTATTCTTTAACTGCTGTCAGTAGAACTGTTTCATAGCAAGTATTGCGTGCATAGTGTCTATACTACGCTGCACTATGCTGTATTATATGTATTATGTTATACTATATTATTCTGTACTGTACTATACCGTACTATACTATGCTGTACTATGTTATTCTCTACTGTACTATACTATGCGATATTAAACTGTACTGTACTGTACTGCTCTGCACTGTACTCCACTATGCTGTACTATACTGTACCATACTATGCTGTACTATATTATGCAGTACTATATTATACTATTATGTACTATACTATGTTGTGCCATATTATGCAGTACTATACTAATATGTACTGAACTTGACTTAGTAAAAATATGTTAGGAACACATATGCACGCGTACATACAACGCGTCACGAGTGTGTCTGTTCTCGTCTCACAAGTTACAATGCTAAACTTACGAGCAAAATAAATTAAGTTCGGAGGAGATTGTCCAATAATGACTTTGCAAATTAAAACGACATGGAATTCATTGAGCGTAGGCACACACACATATATATATATATGTATATATATATAAGTATATATATATACTTATGGTGTATAATAAATCCGCTTTTCATTAGTGGAACTTACTTTGTAACACCTCTCTCGCAGTCAGCAGTTTCAAGAAACTGGAATATAAAATAAATCCTATGCTCCTACTGGACTTCACCGACATAAAAATATATTCATAATAAATGGTACTACAAAAGCTTGTTTTGATATTGCTCACAGTAGATGCTAATTGTGTCTAAAACTTTTGTGAGCGATGAAAGTTGAAACTTTGATGAGATGAAAGATTTGAAAGATGAAAACAAACCCAACTGCCCCGAGTTCCTCAAATGATTTGCGTGATGCGTGAAGATCGCAGCGCACCAAATCTGCATAATCTTTCTCATAACAATGATACTGCCTGGAACTTTTCCTGGAAATTACATATTTTTTACTTCAAGTGCTTTAATTAGCAGCGAGAACGTCAACAATTTCTGGGAACTTTGCGCAGATGAAAACCATAATTTGTGAACACGGCCGCGGAATGTCTAATTTAAATTGTCATTCGAAAGTAGCGTCCATAAGTCGTGTCCTGTGGTATGAACTTTTTCTTGCGTGTTACCCGCTCACAATTAACTCTTCACAAGTATTCGAGAAAGAGCTCATTCTTTGTCGGATGCCAAGAATAACATGGACTGCTCCGTGTCTTCCTTGTTAGATTTTTCCTGCCAGCATCCAGTAAAGTTTTATTTTTGATCTGTGATAATAACCTAAAAAATTTCGAAAGCTGTGACATAAAAACTGGAAAATTTACTGCTGCCTGTTGTGTGTGAGCTGCGAGAGCGAGTTCAAAGATTTGATGTTCATGAAATCTGTGCCATGCAGATCTGACTACTTCAATATTAATTACATTTCTGGACAGTTGGTCCTATTGAATATACTTCTTACGGCTTCCTAAAGCTTACTAATTGAGACACTGAAATTCAGTGTCAGAGGTAGAAAATTCAAAATTAGCTTAATCAGAACGATGTCATCAAACTTGAAGAATTAACGAGCAACGCGTGTTTCGTTTATTCTTGTTAAACAAACTTCCACGTACGAAATACATGCAAACATTATCTCATATTAGCATACTGAGCCATTCAAATTAGGTTATTCTATAAATAATTTTGCCTGGGACATTGCAACCTATTTTAGGACGGGAAAAAGGAGGCCATGAAGACAGTTAATGAAGCGATGCTGCACAGACTTCCTGTCGTCATTGCAAGCATTCAGAGCACTCAACATCACAACACAAGCATGTTGAGGGAGGCACCATGTAGACATCAACATCACAACACAAGCATGTTGAGGCAGGCACCATGTAGACATCAACATCACAACACAAGCATGTTGAGGCAGGCACCCTGTAGACATCAACATCACAACACAAGCATGTTGAGGCAGGCACCCTGTAGACATCAACATCACAACACAAGCATGTTGAGGGAGGCACCCTGTAGACATCAACATCACAACACAAGCATGTTGAGGGAGGCACCCTGTAGACATCAACATCATAACACAAGCATGTTGAGGCAGGCACCCTGTAGACATCAACATCATAACACAAGCATGTTGAGGGAGGCACCCTGTAGACATCAACATCATAACACAAGCATGTTGAGGCAGGCACCCAGTGGACATAAGGAATAAAACTTTAAGCATGTAGACAAATGGTCTTGGTGTTAATTGGATGAGATCAGGTTACGGCAAGCCGACCACCGCAGCGACCGTCCTGCTTCTTGCCCTTTTTAGCCCTTCATTAATGAATCGTTTTAATACCGAGCAAGGCTTTTGTAGTTGCCGAATTTCAAAAGGAGATTACCTATTGCACATTGAAATTGCATCTAAAAGTGTGCAGCTCTCTATCGCAGCAGAGTTAAAGGACGTTTTGAAGCAATACACGACACCAAAACCTCGTATCCCCCGTAAACGTCCCAATTTTGGATTGGTTCCACGCAATCAGGATCTGCAGGGGTCTGTTTTAAGCCCTCTGGCTCGTCCTGTACATTCATGCTTTACTGTCGAACAATATACAAGAGTATACAGTCCTCCAGATCTATACAGATAATATTGGTGCGATGGGAAGATCGCTATCACCAACGCATTCAAGTTTGCAGGCGTTAGAGACTTTTATCATTCGAAGAAGAATATCAGTTATATTAACTGACACGATTCTCCGGTCGGTAGTCGTTGGAATGATTGAGGAGATAATAAATACTTTGATTGTGCATCGACATCTGCAGTGTCTGTGAAGATTTTAAATTCCCGAAGGCTTGAATTGAGGTATGGATAAAGCGATTCCTTTCCTAAGACTCCCACGAATGAGACCTGAAGTTAACCTGAGGCAAAAACAAATACCAGTGTAATAGACGCTTTCTTTTGAATTAAATTGGTTTAGAGCTGAGGTGATTTGCAGGATTTACAGGCAAGAGCAATCTATATACTCTGTCACTGGTCAGATGCGGTTTTGTATCATATTCTAATAGTTAAGATTCCTCTCTTTTCCACGCACTGTTTCAAGATTCGAAGTATTTATGGAACGCAACACAGCTCAGGCGTGCATTTAATGCTGTTAATTAAGTAATTTTAAATAAAGAAAAGGTAATAGCGAGCAAAATATTATTTTTTATTGACTATCACCCCCGTAGAGATGCCGAGAGAGATATCTTGTTCGAAAAGTGGGACATCTGAAATGGTACGTCTAATGAATTTCTTGCGGGACTTCTATTCATCAAAAACAAGTTCAGCAGCAAATTAATAATTTCATTACATAAAAAATTTTTCTAACACTTGTGAAACACTTCAAATGTGACATTTCATGCCTGACATCTTAAAATAAAGTCCAGAGAAGTATTCTGCTATACATTGATCAGGAATAAAAAAAATGCTTGTAATCTGCAGCCTATTCATCTTTATGTACACTTCTTGGGAAACTAGAACCATTCTTTATTGTCCATTAATGTGAGAAGCGTTTTGTATTGAATAGCTTCAATTTTGTGACACAACTGAGCACACAACAAAACTCAGGGACTTTAATTTCATTAAAGTTACATTTGTTATCTTAAAAAGTCGACCCTTGTTTCTCTTATCAAACTGTGGGTCGACGCCCGTACACGTGATATAAGACGTTCATGTTTGTGTGATGTTCTTTCAGTGATGTACGAGTATGTTCCTGTCTCGCTGTGCACACGCTCTAAAGCTGCAGCTGGTGCACACGCTCTAAAGCTGCCGCTTGTGCACACGCTCTAAAGCTGCAGCTTATGTACACGCTCTAAGGCTGCAGCTTATGCACACGCTCTAAAGCTGTAGCTGATGCACACGCTCTAAAGCTGCAACTGATGCACACGCTCTAAAGCTGCAGCTGATGCACTCACTCAAAATGTGTTCAAGTTCAGGCTGAAAGCTTGTTTATATTCAAGCTTGACAGAGAAGTATTCTGACCTCAAGTCGATTCACCCTGTAAACCAAATCACTTGGACACGTTGCATCGTCGCCACTAAACGTAACTCTTTATGGGTCATAAAAGAACAATCATCTCATCAAGTTTGCTAGACCAGCACTCAAAATCTTGATGAAATATTGTCCCATTAAACAAAAAGCTTGCCGCTAGTGCGATATGCAGGCAATTCCGATTTTTACTACCAAGAAATTATCTTCAGCAAATATCGTTCGTCATAAAACTGCTCATCGTATTGCACTTGACGTAAGCGACCAGCCAGGCAATGTGCTCTCAACACGAACCTAAATAAGGAAAGATATACGCATGTATGATACGATATTTCTTACCCAGCTACTCAACACGTATGAAAGAGTTTTACTACTTTGATAGACAGTCTACAGTACTTACTTTAATCGAAAGAGATTGCAGTGCTCACTCTAACTGACCGAGTCTGCAGTACTCACTCTGAAAGACAGCATCTGCAGTACTCACTTCAATAAACAGTGTACAGTACTCACTCTACTAGACAGAGTCTGCAATACTCACTTCAATAGATAGGGTCTGCAGTATTCACTCTAATAAACAGAGTCTTCAGTACTTTAATATGTATGTGACGACTTCATAAGATAATTCCAGAGTTGTAGGTGGCCCCGAGCTTAGTCTCATGTAACATACTGAAAGAAACTCGTGCTAAACTGCTACCTGCTGTCAATGTTGCGAAAATGACCTACAAATAATACAATCAATCTCTGCCCAGCTGGCATTCAGGATAATTCTGATTAAGACCCAGACTGATGTCGCATTTTGTGTCAGGTGAGGATCGTGAGAAGTAGAGGGTAATGAAGCAATGCGTGAAGCATAGTGAGAACCGTACTTTATTTATTCTCAGTCTCATTTCCTGAGTAGTGTTCGCATATTTCACTATGTGTTCTTCGAGGGGAAAAGATTCTAATGAATGTATTCATAATCGTCAATGGTATATTTGAAAAATTGGCATGATATTGTATTTTGAAACATTGTTTTTTAACAACCAACATTCTATTAAATATATTTCGGTATACTGTTAAATATAATTATTTGTATCAGTACACGTTAGTTGAGTATTAGTTCAATCATTTTTTCAGGGGGGGGGCTGGATACACTGCCTTTGAAACTTTTAGATGAGTATTTGTTTGCTTTTAGATTTTATTGCTCTTTTAGTCTAACAATTCTCTAAAATTAGAGACGAAAATAGAAAGAAATTGAACGTGTAGCAGGGAAACAAGCCCGTCTTATAATTTGGTCTTCAACACCAGCGAAGTTGTGAAAATAATGCATGCTGGATTGCAAACTGTGTACATGTGAGTTGTATGTAGGAGTGATTCATAGTCTGGTGACACATGATGCTACATCTCAATTCTTATAGGTTTATACAAATATATATATATATATATATATATATATATATATATATTTGTATAAAATCATACATCATATATATGATAAATAGAACATATGTGTATCTATACATAAATAGATGATCATTAATAATCAAATGGGACCTGTAGTTTGTAGTCGAGTTTCGCCCCCTCATCCCACTGAATGAGTAGGAGGGGAGAGGAAGATGTCCTTTCTTTCCTCGCTACCGTTACTCCCACTGCATGAGTGGGGGTGGGGGTGGGGATGCAGTGCCAACCTTTCCGTCGGGGTGTACCCCCGTTAAGAGGAGGATGGGGGAGAATCCCCTTTTCACCCACGAGTATCCCCGATTGAATAGGGTAGGAAGTACATATGATGGTAATAATTCAGAGGCCAGTGTGCAGCTGCAGATAAAGTAATAATTCAGAGGCCTGAGGGCAGCTGCAGATAAAGTAATAATTCAGAGGCCTGAGTGCAGCTGCAGATAAAGTAATAATTCAGAGGCCTGAGGGCAGCTGCAGATAAAGTAATAATTCAGAGGCCTGAGGGCAGCTGCAGATAAAGTAATAATTCAGAGGCCTGAGGGCAGCTGCAGATAAAGTAATAATTCAGAGGCCTGAGTGCAGCTGCAGATAATGTAATAATTCAGAGGCCTGAGGGCAGCTNAGGCCTGAGTGCAGCTGCAGATAAAGTAATAATTCAGAGGCCTGAGTGCAGCTGCAGATAAAGTAATAATTCAGAGGCCTGAGTGCAGCTGCAGATAAAGTAATAATTCAGAGGCCTGAGTGCAGCTGCAGATAGTGTAATAATTCAGAGACCTGAGTGCAGCTGCAGATAAAGTAATAATTCAGAGGCCTGAGGGCAGCTGCAGATAAAGTAATAATTCAGAGGCCTGAGGGCAGCTGCAGATATGGAGGAAACTAAGGTACTACATCCACTGAGCTTTGTTCCTATCAAGACCAAAATAGAATCTATTTCACTCCCAATATTATGTGCCACTAAATACATTAATTTTAACGTTCACGTTTACATTTGTTCGCGAGGAAATTAGATATTTAAAAAAATTCATTCATGTTTGGCATTGGTGGCTGAGTTGAATAGACAATCATATAGTCCCAAGGTATTCAACTATCCAGTCAAAAATAATAAAATTCGAACATCTAGTCAACCACAGAGTTGATCAGACCGTCAATCCTGATGTCAACCAACCAATTGAACAGTTAGCTAACCAATTGTTCACCATGCAGTTTACTATACTCGTACAGTCAGAAATGCAGTTTTACACGTGCAGTTAACAAATACAGTAAACCATGGAGTGAACTACACACACAGTCAACCATGGAGTGAACTACACACGCAGTCAACCATGGAGTGAACTACACACACAGTCAACCATGGAGTGAACTACACACGCAGTCAACCATGGAGTGAACTACACACGCAGTCAATCATGCAGTCAGGCACGTTGTAACCTGCATATGCTCACACACAAGCAAGTTGCTAACATGTGCTTTGTTACTGGAAATATAGAGTATTAGTTAGTGCTATGGCGACTTATAGGAAACATTAATTCAATAGAAATTCACAAGAATCAAGAAAAAACTTTAATCTACACCGTGCAGATCGCATCTAACTACTTAGAAGCGTGTTTTGATTTTTTTGCGTTGCACTACGCAGAAAATGAATAAGTTTTATGCGGTACAAAAAGGAAAAACTTTCATCGCCACAAAGACGATCAAAAGAATCCTTACTAATGCATCTTCACCTATGATGAGTACCTTCTTCAGATGATGCATCAGGGTTTGGAAGAAACTGAAGTTTAAAAATATGCTATAACAATAGTAAAAGGTATCATCAATTTGTAAATATTTTACATAGGAGTTTGACTTATTAAATTTTTCGAGACATTGAAGGGATCTTAGATTCATAGTTGTCGGTAACTGATGTCTTTACAAAAAATTTCTTCAGCGTCTCGAAAGTTACGGGCTTGGTTTTCAAAACGGGGTTGGATTGATCAAATTGAAAAGAATTTAACATTTCTTATCTTAAATTAATTCAAGGGCTTGAGATGAGTACCGAACAGTGATAAGGGATAAAAAAGTCGTACATATTGATTGATGTTACAAGCGGAACAACAGCGCACCCCAAGCCCAACAAATTTGAAATTTGACTCATAAAAATGCAATAATGATTGTTAAAGCTCACACGAGTTTCGTGCATCACGCTTGAACTGTACAAATATTCTTAGCTGCAAAATTTTCGGAACGTCACGTCTCTAATTCAGTCCTCGAGTACGGATAACATCTAATAAGTGTGGCGGGGCATTATGCTTACCACACTATCACACAACCGGAACCTCAAAGTGCTTCATCCATATGTATCAGCACTGAATGTTGCTGCTGAACACGAGTTGTCCTATGTAACTCAGTATCTGGCAGGGCGGTTTGACCTACATACCATTGTGTTCTCACCTACCATAAGTCACGGACAGCGTAAGAGTTCACGTCTCAATGCCAACCCAACTTGCAGAAAATTAATATTTTTTTCAGTTACAGTGAGTGTATCTCCTAGTGTTGATAGCGTTACTGGTTTCCTAAGGAATTTCGATTGGAATATTTTCCTTACTAACTCACCATGCACTTCTGTGGCTGCAGAAAAATTCTACAGCTATCAAAACGTTAGGATTTAATCGAACCGCAAACCTGGACGTATTTTGACAGCTCAGACACATCTCCATCGGACTCAAGTCTCCTAATTCTATGATGTATAGCAGCTCGTCACAGCAAGCTGATCCCACGACAATAGCCTACTTTTGATCATCTTTTAGGAGGAGTATCTCGGCTACGGAGCAGCACCACGGAAACCAGCACATGCTCGCAGCGTTCAAATTTGTCACATGAAAGTACAGTAACTAGGATGGATGGCCAGTATGGGAGTTCATAGAAGAGATACTGGAAGGACTGGAGAGCTGAATACGCGCACTGATGTCCGTGATTATAGAAGCGTTGGCTTTGAAACTTTCATTTTAGTTTGGTCAGATTTAGTTTGTGAGCAGCTGAGTTTCATTTTCTGGATCTTGTCCTGTTTAAGAATTACTGGCTCTCGATCCTGGCATGACTCAGAGATCATGAGGAACAAGCACGATGCAGGTGTGATGAAGGCACGATGAAGGCACAATGAAGGCACTTTGTGTTTGATTTAGCTTTTTGATATTGTTCCAAAATTATTGTTGCTGAATAACGCCTAGTATCAAAGTACGAAACATTATATTTTGTAAGCCTAATATAGTTTTACAATCCTGACTTCATGGAACTAAACCTGATAGTTTTGGTCCCTATGTAAATCATATCAGCGGCAGCTAACAAACAAGACAAATAAATAAAGTGATAGACTAAAATCTGAACGCATGTATTGTTGTAGGATCAAACCAAAACAAATTGTTTTGTATAGGATCGTAATAAAACAGTTGAATTACATTTAAATAGAATCTTATACGGCTTATTTTGGTTAGTTATTAAAATTCTGCTTTAATTTATGCGCAGAGACTGGTGAATCAGACTTATGATACATACATATTCCAGTTGAGAATATTGATTTGTATTACGCGACAGTTTTGATTAGGTTCCCAAACAAAAAAATACCGATACAAGAACATGAAAGATGCCACTCACTTTTGAAGACATTCCTTAATTTTGTACAGTGACATGAGAGCTGCTACTGACTTTTGAAAATATTTCTCAATTTTGTTCAGAAGCATGAGAGCGGCCACTGACTTTTAAAAACATTTCTTAATTTAATACCATGCATACATTGAAGTTTACGTTTAGTGATAAATACAGTCTCTCAGGCACAGGCTCATCCTCCATAGGCTGCCTGTACATCAGGCTTACCTCAGCCCTGATAGAGACATGACCTCTAGATGCTAGACAGGCACCTCATTGCCGGTAAGGCGGTTTAAATAGCGCTTACTCTAAGCCTGATGATCATAAAATTGTACTATAACTGTTCCTTCAGGCGTCCCTGAGAAAGTTCGTCCTGCCACCGTGTTAGTGCCTTAAACATGGCACAGGAAAGTCATGTATTTTCTTGAAGTGATCAGATTTCTGATGCAATGCGGGAAATTCATAAGAAATACGAGGAAATTGATGGAAATGACGAGAAAATTCATAAAAACAAGGAAAGAATATCCCTTAAGGGTGCTGAATTCAACGTTACATACTTAATTAGCCATCCAGCGTGCACACCTTCATAGTAAATGTGGGAAATAGAACACAAATAAAGTAAAGGAGCGTCCGCCATAGAAGAAAATGAAGAAAAATAGAAATAAAAAGTTTTTTCAAACAAATTAAGAAGATGAAAGGCTTCTCACCTATTATAAACTCAGATGTTTGGCGCAAATATCGATGCAACTCTTTTCAGCAAGTGTAGTACGCAACAGCTGGAAATACATAGAATCTCAGTATACTTTAGTGGAGTTGTTGAGACCGCTAATGCTCGTGAACTATAGTCACTTCAACCAGGTAGTCAAGGAAGAAATTAATTTCTATTATTCCAAAGTTCAATATCAACGTCTCTCTATTTTAACTATGAATCAATGAAATGACTTCATGATTTTATTGTCAATGGTTCAGAATTAAAAACGAAAACTGAAATGCAATACGGAAAAATGATCTAAAGGTAACTGACCTCCATTTAGGGACGAAAATGACTACTATTAATTACAGAGGCTAATGTGTGATAGTATTTGTCAATAGAAAATTTGGTCGCTGCTGTCACTGTGCATGTATGTAGTGGCACTACGCACGGTACGGTTACTGTGCATGTAGTGACACTGTACACGGTACGGTTACTGCGCATGTAGTGACACTGTACACGGTACGGTTACTGTGCATGTAGTGACACTGTACACGGTACGGTTACTGTGCATGTAGTGACACTGTACACGGTACGGTTACTGCCCAGTTACGACGAACAAGATAGACACCCCAAAATTAATTCCTAAAGTTAATTCTGTTGCTACTGAAGTTATTCATAAAATCCTCTTTTTTCCTCAACTTGGTGGCCTCGTTGACTTTGTTCAAAGTGCAACGTGTGCATGCAAGACCATGATGCATTTAGGGAGTATGAGTTGATGTGGCAATACGTATCAATGTGATGATTTCTTGTTGTTATCATAATTGATTGATTAATGTGTATAAAAATGGAAATAGTTTCTCTGCCTACTTTTCATTGTACATTGATATATTGGTGATGAGTTCTTTTCTCTCCCATAATTTACGTCATCTGGTTTCAATGCATGGTTTTTCTGCATGTTGTCATTCCGTTATATTTCAACTAATACTTTCAAATAACACAATTAATTAAATGCAACAAACATACGTAATTGCACTAGAGGGACTCTAATCCTCTGAATGCATGAAATGGTAAAAGGTGTTCCCAATACTTCTTTACAATGACACTAGAAAGGATAATGATACACACAGAAAATTTAATGCATGTTATTCTAAATATCACGAGGTGGAAAATGTGAGTCCTCTACCACATTTTGGCATATGAACCGCGCATAATGTCCTATTAAATAGTGCACTATTTCAGATCAATTACATACTTGATAGCAGAATAGTTGGGTGTGCACACGGAACAATTTAGTTAAATCAATGGGCGTTCACATCAGATTACGAAATCTACCCTATTGCTAATCTCGATCACATTGAAAATAATAATATTAAACTTGCCCTCACACTGGGGATTCGTTGCTGATGATGGGTTTCGATGTTTACATTCACAATTATAACCCTTCAGCAATAACGCAATATTTTCCCCTTCCATTCCTTGCTGTTGCACAATTAATTCTTCCCTCTTATACACGGGTAGGTGCACGTTTAAGATCTACAGTTATTTGTCGGTGTGATGATTAATTTAATTTCTCTTTAATCAACCTAACCCTTATCCTACCTAAACCATTAAAGCGTAGGAGTTCACCCCCTCACATCCTAACAAGTTTATACCTCTTCCTCGCGACCCTGGTCTCGAAGTCCCACTTTCTGTCACTTCATGGCCGCTTTATACAAGCTTACCTTTTTTCTTTTGTTATTCATTTTTAATTTTTATTGTAGAGTCTCTCATGCTCCATAACGTACAACGCTCTCTTGTGTCTATGAGTCTTGTAGAGCTAAGCATATTTCTCGGACCTCCGCCGTCCAACTAATGGGTTGTTTACGCAGCTGGCCAGACGGCGCCCTATAGTTCCACAGATGTCGATACATAATGTAACTGTGTAGATGTCGATACATAAACTTTATGTCGATACATACACTTTATATCTCGCCCTGAAATATGAAAACCTATGCATATATCATTACTATCATGACACTGAGACTGGGTACATATTGTCTTCTCAGTTTGAGAACCAGTGAACTTAATGAAAACCTTCTCGTATTTAATCTTTAAACGTGTACTTCAAATCTCAACACTCATATACATACAGTGGGGGGGGCAAAATAATACAAAACGTTGATTAAATCGCCAGATTGCACACTTATAGATCACATACAATTACAAAAATTTGACTATGTATAAACAATAGTTAAAAAAGGTTAATAATATATCTAAAATCCACAAATATTTATTAGAAAAAATATATAGGAACATGTATAATAAATGCATGAACAAAATTTACAATAACCGACTTTTCTCTCGATATTACATATGCATGAAAATTATTGTAGGATTATTCCAGAATGTTCTAATACATCCTACTATTTGACAACCGAACTTTCGTCTGCGTTCATCTCCAATAACGTGTCATTGGTACAGCAGCTCTCGTTCTGAAAGCTCGTAAGCATGAGTAAGAATAAAGACATTAGCCAAGATCTTCGCAAACGTATTGTGGAGCTTCATAATGAAGGTTTGGGATATAGGAAGATAAGTGGATAGCTGTGTGTTCCTATAGCCTCGGTTGGAACCATAATACGTAAGTGGAAATGCCGGAATACGACTCTCTGTAAGCCTCGAACTGGCTGTCCTCGGAAGATTAACGACCGTGCTGTTCGAAAATTTGTCCGAACAGTAGTGCAGAGGCCTCAAACTACTCGTGGAGAATTGAAGGAGGATCTTAAGGCATCTGAGATCGAAGTCAGCAAACACACGATCAGCAGGGCACTACGCCGCAAATGTCTTCGCTCCCGCACCCCTCGTAGGACACCTTTTCTCCAGAAATGTCACGTCAAGGCGAGGCTGAAGTATGCCAACGACCATTTGAACAAGTCAGCAGCATTTTGGAACCCAGTACTGTGGTCAGATAAAACCAAAATAGAACTATAATATTTGGGAGAAACAGCCCAAACCATGTTTGAAGGCAACAAAACGAAGAGTGTAAACCAAAGTGTACCATACCCACTGTTAAATTTGGAGGTGGCTCAATCATAGTGTGGGGATGCTTCAGCTCATCAGGATTAGGTAAACTTCACATCATTGAATGCCAAGGAAATATCGTGAAATATTGGAAGAGCAACTCCTATCTTCAGCTAGTTTGTTAAAATTGAAACGTGGATGGAAATTTCAACAAGACAACGATCCAAAGCATACTCTAAACAAAACCAAGGAATGGTTGATGATGAAGTAGATCAACATTTTAGAATGACGAAGTCAATCCCCGGACATGAATCCGATCAAAAACTTGTGGAGGGAATTGAAATTGAAAATTCAGAAGAAAGGTCCCAATAACATCACTAAACTCAAAGAATTTTGCATTGAAGATTGGAATAAGATCACTCCCGAAACTTGTAAAAGGCTGGTAGTGAACTACTATAAACGTCTCGAAGCCATAATTAATAATGAGGGCTGTGCAACGAAGTATCATATTAATGTATGTATATCTTGAAATGTGTTGTAAACTTTTGCTCACGCATTTATAATACATGTTCCTATATATTTTTCTATTAAATATTTGTGGGTATTAAATATATTATTAACGTTTTTATACGACTGTTTATATATAGTCCAATTTTCGTAATTGTATGAGGTCTATAAATGTGCAATCTGGCGATTTAATCAATGTGTTGTATTATTTTGTCCCCACTGTATATATTATAAAAAGGTGGCCTAAAACTTTACGTGCACCTCAGTAAATCTAAGTGATACATAAAGTAAACTCAGTTTCACTGTCACTAAGGCTCAGAAATACTTGCTCCGAATATAAAGGATATCTTCATATATAAATTGAGCAAGATGCTGTTCAAGTAGCATAGTTTGGCAACACAAATTTCACGTCGGTGATGTCAGACCGCCGCCATGGATGTTGTGATATAAAGCTCCGTAACTCACAGCAGTGTGTCAAATGCTCACCTCACAAATATCTCCATTGCATCATTTGCTATCCGTGGTCGAGGATGTACATGTACTTTTTTTACTGGTAAAAGTTACATTACTGAAAGTAACAGACATGTCCATTCGAGAACATACATTTATTCGATCGTTTTATTTTAGTAGGTGACATTCTGTTGCTTAATTTTACGGTATACTGAGCTCGCAAACCAATCAAACATATGAGCAGCAATCAAGCAGATTGCTTGATTCCAAATGACTCCCTCTGGTTGGAAACATTTGGTGCGTACAAATTTCGACGTTAGGCGAAAACTATTGGGGGAAAGGGACAGTTAAAAAATTTTAGTCATACCTTATACCATCAACGTTGTACATTGAACTTTGAAAAGAACACGATGCAAAGATGAAGGATTAATTTCCCCAATTTTTTCAGGAACATTATTGCCGAAATGTTTTCTCGACTGTGTACCAACTGTTTCCGACCAGAGTGAGTATTTCATCTACATTTGAGATATTATACAAACGACCATGGCTAAGATGCTCGACCAGTCAGTGCTCCAGTGATGATATGATAGCAGTCTCATATCTGGTCAGCCTGCCGAACATTAATGCATAATTTTAATATACATAATAACAAATGGAAGTGTGTTGAATAATATGTAATATTTTAATTTGCATTGTGCTGTGAAATATAATGAATTCAATAAAAGTAAAACATTGAAGATATTTGGCGTCAAATGTTCAATGATGTGTCGTATTTCTGGAGAACTATTTTAGGATTTAAGAAGGAACATCACGTTTTTCCAGTATATATATAAGTTATACTCTGCACATTATTATAATAGCTTATTATACTGGCTTAATATGTACCAGTATAATATGTACATATACTGTTGTAATGCTCATTTAACGTTTGGTGTTGTTTTTACTTGTAGTTTTCATTTTGAATGATCAGTTAACAAAACCATTTACCTTCATAATGCCAAGGTTAAAGAAGAATATTCAAATTCTGCTTCAATAATGTCGAGGTTAAGGTAAAATATTCCAATCCTACTTCAATGATGTCACCAGGTAAACCCATTTTATCTTCCCACAGGCGGAGATGTTGGCATTTTTAAATTTAAACCTGGAAAGACTATCGGGCCTACGAGGCCCGTTTACATGCAAGATTAATTTTTTGTTAATATTGGTCATATAACTTTATTCATTATAAATACATCAATAACATCGGTAATTAAAAATTTTGCATTGATACAAGTACACAAATACGAAAACTCGATCGGGTCTGACAGTCCGACGCTGTCTCCGAAGCTATACATATTTGCTGAACTTTCTAGAGTACGCGTCACCTGATGCATGTCAGCAGCATTTGGACTGTCCATCACGACGTCCATGAAGGTACATTTGACGAAGTCAAGACTGGTTTTGGGCAGCATTCTTGCATTTATCTAACAACAAGGGGACTGGTTTATGGTCAGGTTCTGCAGTCGCTGTACAAACGAAAGCATCAAGAGGAAGTGCGGACTTTGCTTGAAAAAATTACTAAGTGGGACATTTTTTAAACTCTTCACTACTAAAAAGGATTTTCTGTATTTTCTACCAGATCACAAAAAATGAATTTCTATCGCATCATGACGAAAACCGTGGATGAAGAGGCAGTAGGAGACTGAAGATGCCTGCCGTCTAAAGTTCAGTTTTAGAGAACGTTTGAGAATTAATCGCTTTATCTTACCTGCTGCATCACGCCTGAGCAATGGCATCAAAATGAGTGCAAATGTTTGTAAATTGAGCATCTGCAACCAAGTCAGGGGTCCCTACTGTCAAGGGCAGCTTCTTAATGATATCACTTGACATAAACTTTGATTCAAAAACACCAAGTCGCCGGAGTGCGTGCGTAGGCGTTCTGATGGAGAGCACTTACTGAATCACAAGAGACAGAGCGAGGAGTCTTTCATCATACATGTGCTTAATTTACAGCAAATCATGTGTAAGACAGAAGGTCTGTCTGTTCCTATTTACCGTCCAGTCTCTTTAAAGTCATTGGCAGAGACAGCGACGAGACCTACAAGCTAGGAAGTGTTTAATGTGCGAGGGGGTGTCCGTAAAACAACCACTTCTGTCCTATAAGTTAAAAGTTCCTAGAAATTACTGACACAAATGTCATGGAGAGACTTTTGTTCCATTTGGAAACTTGCTTGCTGAAAATAGGAAATTCAAAACTAGCGCAAAACAACGGAATGAGAATCAGAAAAAAATGAATACACAGAATAGTACTGCATTTGTATTATTATTTGAGGCATGATGAAAAGCAAAGGTGTATGGAGTCGTAAATTATTGTATTAACTTAAATTTGCACCTAATTCCATAATTTAAATGGAACCTCCTGTGGGGAGAATTTTTAAATTCTGAATTGAAAAAATGAAGGCGATTTGAACGCAATTCCTTTATTAAGCATATGACTTAGTTTTTGCCCTACATATATATTTGCTGAGTACTATGAAATATTGGTGACATGAAACATGCACTGAATAAATCTTTTTTACGACGATATTACACAATAAAGGTATTATACATTCCACGAAGATACTTTTAATTCAGTGAGTGCTGTTTTTTTTAGATTATATTCCATTGAACAAGGGGCGTAGACAACAGATATTAGCCCTTTCAAGTGTGGCGGTACACATTTCATACATCCGAAGAGGTTATGTTTAATGCTTAATGGTACAGAAAGCACATCAATTTTTAAAATTGGATTCCTGCGGTGCTCAGCAGCTCAAAATTTGTACCATTGTCATAAATGTATGAAAATATCCCAATAAATCTGCACATTTTCGAGCATCTTACACATTTTTTTCCATCAAAAGTATGAGCCTGAAAGGGTTAGGGTTAAGGAAAACCAATCTGAAAACAGCCGGTAAATTTTTTCTTGATTATTCTTATTTCTACCATGCAGCACAAAATTTTACGGACGTTCTAGAATGAAGAACGAGCTGGGATTTGACCAAGTTTCATCAATTTAACTTCATTCATTTGTGCATTCTGTGCAATGTCACTCACAGCAATCCTGAAGCTCCGGCACTAGGGCAAGAATAGGAGCATCCAGGATGTCGTGTATCAAGGATACATTGAGCACATTTTCACAGTTAAAGTTACATGCGTACAATGTCGACTGTTCCATACGTACGATACATACGTACAATGTCGACTGTTCCATGCGTACGATACATACGTACAATGTCGACTGTTCCATGCGTACGATACATGCGTACAATGTCGACTGTTACATGCGTTCAGTACATGCGTACAATGACTGTTACGTGTGGACGATGTCAACTGTTGCTGTTAACTCCTGTCTCATGTGAAAAATGTTTTTGAAATCATACGTGTATGCTTCTAAAAAGTGATTTTAATGGACTAACTATTCTGGATGGTGAAATTTACTCGCTCTTTGCCTCAACTAATAGTGTTCTAATGGTGCCCATGTCTTCATAAATTAGCTGCTCGTTAAAGCGAAGCGCACAAATTCTTGCATTGAAGAATTGAATCAAATTACGTAGGCAACCAACACATGAAAACTGAATTACACAGCCGCTTTTGTGAGCTGCTCACAAAATGAAAACCAGTATTTCATGAAAATTTTGAACTTAAACAGGATCATTAAGGAAGTTATCATAACTTTCCTATCTTTTGCGTGATTTTAAGACTAGAATTGAAAGAAAATATTAAGAGATTTGAATATTAACACAACAATCTATAATTAGTAATGTAATCCATAATAATGCGAACGCACGACAGTAAGCGACGTGTTTTCATTTTGCAACCAAAAGAAATAAATGTTTATGAGTAAAAAAACGTATCAACTTTCTTACCAAAATGAGATCATGAAATTTTATCATTCAAACCAATAATTTAATTTTTGTAACTCAGTTAAAACTTTGTAAGTTTGCTTTTTCCCTTTAAATTACGTGAATAGATAAATGACGTCTAGTCACCTCAGAGTCTCCTGCTGAATTTGTACTCCCGAAAACTCGCATACCAAAAAAATCAAAGCTTCAAAAACTTCACAATTTAATGTTTCTCTCTAAAAATACTCTAATTCCTTTATTCCCTTTTACTTGAAGTGCCATGAAGTAGAGAGAATGTCCAATAAAGCAGAAATCTGCGCTTTGAGCCATCAAAGAAACTGATGAAGGATCGGAAAAAATTAATGCCTCTTACAAGATGAGCTCCTGAATGTGGGCTCCTGAAACATGACTCGAATGATGAGTTATTTTACAATTTTCTATGAACTTGAGGTAAACTGCAGCCATGCTGCTCATGTCCCTTGTTCTGGTGGTTATCTTAATCACCTGCTAAACATCAGGTGCCTAAATATATTCAAGTACATAAATATTATCAGGTGCACACAAAATTTCAAGTTTCCAAAAATATCATGTGCTCAAATAATATTATGTACCTAAATAATATCTTGTACCCATATAATATCCTGTACCCAAATAATACCATGCACACAAAAAATATCATGTGCCCAAAAAATATCGCCTACCAAATATCAGGTTCTCAGAAAAACTCGTGCAGTTTTTTGAGGCGCAAGGAATCATTGAAATTTTTTATACATCTGAAAATGAGTTTTGTAGCTGAACAATAAAAGGAATTAGAATTTACAAGCACGGTTTGCGAGGTCATGTCTGGTTGACTATTAGAATTCTTCAGTAAAGGTATACGTAGTGTACCTTATTAAGAGATAGTATTCTTAAGCAAATGTTCAGTGCATGTAAATGTTATACTTAGTTCCCCACTAATTCACCACTCAAAAGTAAATTTAAAAATTATATATAGACGAACAAGTCAGCATTTGGTACTTGAGTTAATAATTCCATGACTCGATATTTGTGCAAAGTTTCACTAGTAAATATACTGAATTTAATACTCAATAAGATTATGGAGATATTGCCGGGATCATTACTTACAGTTTGTATTAATGCCAATAAAAAATCATTTCTTTCATTATACCTGAAAAATACAACACCGGTTCTTAAAGCCTTTCTCGTTATTATTGTTTTGTTGGCAAGATTTGAGGAGCAAGAGTTACTGTGCAGAATGTCTTAGGTTTCTTCAAGCAGCTCGTGGAACCAGCCTCCCTCAATCATGTTTCATACCTTCACTTCTTCGGAAAATATTTTTACAATATGCGACTGTTAAATCAAACAAAAGATCCGATGCCCTCAATATGTTTGACTTGATAGAGCGACACTCGGCACTGTAATGAAACTAAAAATGTCGGTGGTAACCACATTAGGGCATTGGTGTGTGGATGCTGCATTCAACGTCCGAGTAAATAAGAGAGGTGGTGTTGTCGGGAGCAGTTAAGTATAAGTTGTACTGCGCTTTGTGATGTTGGTGCTGATCCTAGTGCTGCATGTTTCCAAAACCGAATGATGAATGTTCGAAGAGACCGGCAATAATTTGGTGTTCCCCATCACTGAGAAAAATCCGATAATTTTCAAAGATGCGTAAAATGAGATGTTTATTCATTGGTGCACCTAAGGCGTTGCCGTTAGTTGCTTCTTCGCGGCGACTTTCCCTTGAAATATGAAGTGGAAACAAACACCAAATGTTTTTTCATAGCAGTAAAGTGTCTAAATTTCGTTAAGATAATGAAAGTTAGAAAATAGGTAGAATCTTCACGTGAATCTCCGACAAATTGTACACCCATACATTAACAGTATGATTCGTTCAAGTACGATAATAATAAATTAATAAATTATAACTGTTCATGAATGTGGATATGAAATTATTAGCTGTGCGCGAACAAGCAAATATAATACTCTTAGAATTAATTTTTGGGTGGATTTTGAACTCATTTTTGTTATATTTTCTCTCAGCACAATTTGCACAGAAAAAAAGATTGAGATCGCCTGTAATTTTCCTGAAAATAAGAACACTGTGACATGCAAGAGTCGTGTTGACGAACAGGCGTCGCGTTATAGATATACGAATGATACACAAGTAATAAAATAAAAGTTTGAAATCTTCATTAATGATGGAAGGTGCGTGAAGGGCAAAATATTTCCTAAATAAAGTTTGGTCAGAAATGCTAAACAATTGTTCAGATAATAACATCTCATGCTCTGTGATTTACTTACAGCTGATATGTGGTTTAAAAACAGATATTATTTATCCATTCAAGATTATATGATAGTTAAGCAATTTATCCAGTTAAAATGTGGACAAGTCATCATAGCTGAAAGTAAATAGTTCGTGATTCTTGATATAACAATTCACGTAATATAGACACAACATTATAATTAACATTATTTTATACATGGAGTTCCCAAGAGGCCGGTATTGGGACAAACGTGGGCGAGTAATACGCTACATCACGAATAACCGGTAAAAAAGTCTGTTTAAACTATAACAGTATTTAAATAACTATGCAATACAAGGTTGAATAATTGGTACGTTTTTATTACAAGCATACACATGCAACACGTAGTTTATGCTCGTGCAATTGTCTCAAAAGAAAGCACGCTCAGTAACACAATGTGAGTTATACGATACATCAGTGATATCATTTTCATCACATGAGCAGATTATCCGCTCAAAAATAGAAAACTTCTTTACCAAGAAATTATAATCAAATCGTCTAGGATTTGGTGCCAACGCTGTTCAAGAGAAGGTTCACAAACTCACCTAGAAATGGTCCCCAAAGTCGACCGAGAAATAGTTCTCAAGTCCACCTAGCAATGGTTCCCAAGTCGAACTAGAAATGGTCCCAATTTGATTTAGAAATGGTTCCTAATTTGATCTAGAAATTGTCCAGAAGTGTGGAGGGTGTACAAGGTTCGTCTTTGTACTGCTGACCAGATTCAAGTTGACAAGACAGATTGAGAGATCATTGCACAAAATGACATTTGAGTTTTTATATGAAAATTGAGATCCTGAATTTGGAACGCTTCTAAGTGAAATTCCGTATGTAACTTTCCAGAAAATATTAGAAGTTTAATTATGGAAAGTCCCAGAGATAACGATATAAAAAGCAAAGAAAAAAGTTGACTGAAGTTTGTTTTATGTTTCCATTCATGTACCTGATTTAGATTTAATTTTTGTACGTTTCTGTATTTTTAACATACATTTGTATCCTTGTAACTTACATTTGTATGTTTGCAACATATATTTGTATGTTTATAACATACATTTGTACTTGTAACATACAATTTCTACAATGGTAATTTGCAGCCATATCCATAGACTGTTAGTCGCCTTATCGTAGCGATATTCGTAGTTATGTTCAAAGCGCAGTTCGTTTGTAATTTTTGTGATGGCGAACTTCTTACCAATATTCGTGGTCACATTTTTACTTTAATTTATGAAAGCACTTGTAGAGGGTACCAATCTAAGTAAATGAATAGTATATTAATCTAATTGGATCATAGGCTTTCAATACATTTATGAATTAGTTTTCCAAGTTGTTAGTTGGGGTAACGGCAACTAAAGTGTTGTATGCATGACTTTATCGAGAGTTGGATGCTGAAGTTATCCGGTCTTGCGTTTGCAATGAGTAGGAAAAAAATTGCATGCATAAAACCAATTTCAACTAAAGAAACACTTGGCAAAATGAGACAAAACCAACATAAAGATATCTTATCTCGAACGAGATAAAATTAATTACGGACATTTGGTGCACAGAGCACAACTCACAGCAAAGTTGGATGCATCGCCACCAAAATTATTACCAGATTATAGTACGCGAAGCAAAAGAACGACATCAACATTGACACTTGCAAGAAGTGGCACCCAAGATCCAGCAAGACTCCAGTGTTCAGTGATCCCAGTCTGTGACTATCATTAAGACAAAGGAGCTTCTCTCATGATCAAGAGCTAAATTAAAGGGACCTTGATGTGTACCAATTTGGAAGGGGTTATTTAGAAGACGCTTCGACGGGAATATAGACGAGCCGTAATAACTTTCGTACCGCTCTATTGAATCAATAAAATGGTTTGTTATAAGCGTTGCAAGGAGGCCATGTCATACCATATTGGGGAGAGACTCAGCTGAAATAAAATCATGGGATTACTTTTAAGGTTTGAAATAAATGGTATCATGTTACCAACATTTCATGCATATTTTCAATAACCCTTTTCTCTGTCACACTCACGAACTTTTTATCGTTTATAAGCATATACAAACATCCGCTTGATCATTGTTCTACTGCATTAGATGTTATTCATTTTTCTCATACAGTTATAGGAAAAATCGTATTTAAGCACATGATAATTATTCGTAAATCGTATTTATGCACATGATAAATACTTGTAAATAGTATTTATGCACAACATAATTACTAGCACATCGAATTTACGCACATGATACTCACTTGTAAATAGTATTTATGCACATCATAATTACTAGCACATCGTATTTATGGACATGATAGTTGCTCGTAAATAGTATTTTTACAGATCGTAATTACATAGTTACTCGTATATCGATTTCAAATTCTTCCACAATGTGTTGTAGGGAGAGGAATAGGAATAAATTCTCGATATACACTCAACATTACAAGAGGGCGAGGTAAGCAGATTTCAATTTTTCATATTGATTGTAACACAAACGACAATCACAACCATATTAATAAGAATAATAATATTAACAATAATAACCGTAATAAATGACAACTGTTTGAATCATAAAAATATTAGCAATAATAATCTTAATAATATTAATGTTAATAGCAATTTTAATGATAACTCACGGCATCCATGGAATACTTACGATATAGGATTTTACCACCGTTAAATATATGCTACATATGAATGCATAACTGCGTACTTACCAAATATATTTATTATTAATAACCCGTTTTTAAGATGAATAAGGTTCTTAATGTTGAATATCTTTAAAATTTACGAGCACTGAGAACTAAATTTCCCTGTGAAAACTGAATTTATTATGTGAAAGATAATGACCAAAATTTGTAGAAAACCAAATACGGTGTAGACAATTAAAAAATTATAAGAGCAAATAGGCATGTAGGGACAGGTGTAATAGTGCGTGTAATAGTGGTGTAATAGTCTGTAATAGTGCAGTTAACAACTGTAATAGTGACGCTGGCAACTGAAATAGTGCAGCTGATGACTAATAGTGCAGCTGGAAATTGTAATAGTGCAGTTCAAAACTAATAGTCCATCTGATGACTGTAATAGTGCCGCTTTCGATTGCAATAATGCAGCTAATGACTGCAATGATGCAGCTGCCGGTAATAGCTGCTTTGATGCTTTACCCACGCATTCCTTCTCTTGTTTTGAACTACGCTGTTCACTTCAGAAACACAGATCATCAGGAGACAGAAGCACGTATGGAGTAAAAATAAATAATAAACTGAAATTTAGCTATTCAAAACGCATTTAAGAAAAGGAAGTTATGTTGTTGCATCCTGTATAAGCAGGAATAAAATTATATCATGATGCTCAGAGTAGCGATTAAGGTTTGAAATATCATATATAAGCATATTAATTAGTGTCGTCTTGAAACTGAGAGTTTGACTTCTTAACGATGCAAATTTTATAATAAAAAGCTGGACACATTCTATACGTTTTTAAATTAAAATATAAATAACGAACTTTTTGAAACTTACGAAATGAATGGTGACATACCCTGAATACATTTTTTCTGCTTAGGATACGAATTCAAGAATTTTTTCGCTGCTTAGGATGCACATCCACTACTGATCAACGACAAACACGTAATTTAAGTCGAGAGACATCAAAGCGATTGAATTTGAAGTTTCAAACCTGAGATGCCACAAAAATATTAAAATATCCTTCACAGATGTGTGTCGAATGTCAAGCAAACGCAATATGGATATTCTTGCACCACATGCACTTGTAATTAGAACAGTGTCTAGCCTTAAAGAGAGGACTTCGCTGCACAACTTATTTGATACATTAATGCATAACATTTATAAAACAGCACACCAATATATTTCGTACACAAGGATCATACATGTTCAGTGTTTATTTTTTCCTTGAAATGTTGGCAGTGACTCGAAAAATATATTTCAGAGCATACTTACATTAAAAAGTAATTTGATAATTCCTTTGCTTTTGAGCTACACAAAATTTTATTGGTGGTCATTTTGGTGTACGCTATGTATTAATGTATTAACAAACTGGCATTTCACGGTGGACGATGTTTACGCAGTGGATGGTGTGATGTTAAGAAGTTTTTGATGCTGACATTGCAGTCGCTGCATGTGTGCCTCTAGGAGATGGTGCAGCGTGTTATCGATCAACTGGGGCGCCAAGCAATAACATTAATTCTATGTATTGATCAACAGTCAAGTCTAAGTGCAGGATTCGATTATTAGGTCGGGATGCGTTCATATGGAGCTTAGAGTTGTCCTACGGTCTATAATAAGCACAGCTAATGACAGCTTCAGGAACTGTATATGATGCACAGAAGATTGTGATTGCTGAAGCATTTCTGAACTGATAGAACTCGGAATGAAAGTCAAAACTCAAGGGCCCCTGGAAGTTAACTACTAATGAGGACGAAACTAAGAGACTCTCAGAAAGTATTGGCAATAAATTCGGAAATTTTTAAGCACACAGAACTGTCCGTAATTTAAATAGAATTAGGGAAGTTGGCTTATGAAGATATGTTGGTCATTTTGGCATACGAGTTAGAAACTAGGAGTTATTTCAGTTTATGGGACCATGAGTATTTCCTTCATTGAACGCACACTAACAAATCAAAAACTAATAAACATAAAAACATTGTAACCTGCATTGCGTGTTGAATTCAGATCGAGTTTCATGTATTGGCACCCTTTGAAAGAGAAAAACTATAAAAAAAGGGAATTATCTTCCTCAAAGATTTTCTTAATGTGAAATCATGGAGAACGGTATGATTAGTTTCATTCCTAAATAAAAATACTACTATTTAAATTTCTCGAGTGCTACATACTTTGATATGAAATACCCTGACATTACTCTGGCATACCCTGGCATTACCCTGGCTACCCTGATATTACCCTGGCATACCCAGACATTACCCTAGCATACCCTGATGTTACCCTTGCGTACCCTGATATTACTCTGGCATACCCTAATGTTACCCTTGGGTACCCTGACATTATCCTGGCATAACCTAGGTATGTATCCTTTAAAATACACTTAGCATTGGCAAGTTTTCCACATTTTCCTACGAGATTGAGTTCGGACACCAGAAGAAGGTTCGCCGTTTTGTGCTTATTTTTTCTATGTCAGTGCTGAGTCAGCACTGGAAATATGAGCTCGTCAGCATGAAGCTACTCGTCAGGACACGAACTTTCGAATTTTGGCGTGGCTGGGCACGGCGTTGACATTTGTTGCTGCCATAGAGGCAATCGACTGCAGTATTTCCGTTAATTAAAACTTGTGTTTGTACTGCATCACTTCAACTCAATGAAAAGAATATTTAATATGAACGTTTTTCTGTCGTTCTTGTGATATTGATAAATATTTATCAATATTGTTGATAAATATTGAGAATAGAATAAGAATAGAATAAGGCAATAGGAACGAGCCGTTTGGCCCATTCTTGGTTCAATACCGAAGTCCCATGCCGTCTAAAAGTAAATCC
>VCRD01001964.1:0-50359 GCA_006783055.1 Trinorchestia longiramus
CTCCGCTTCACACTGCAGCGAACCTTGTAGTCTGAACAAGTGCAATACGGATAATTGGGCAGTTTGGGACCGGATGGAACCTCTGAACGCGACGGCGCTGAGACCCTTCAAAAATAAATGATCCCAATAATAATACCTCTTCAAAAATAATGCCCCTACTATCCATCCGGCTCTCACGATATAGGTACTTTTGCTACTTATTCCTAGTTCTCTGTATGAATACAGTAGTTCGGAAACTACATTAATCAGGTTGAAATTGAAAATTTCGATAATAGAGTTAAGGACTTAGCTTTGGGGTCACTAATATGGTTAGGCCTCATCTGGTCTCTCATATCTTACCAGTGTTTAGCGCAGGAGGAGCATCTTTGTTGTATTATTCTTCACTTTCTAGTCCATTTGTGACCTGACAAAATCTATAAAAAGTACTGGAATGTAGGTGATCTATCAGTATTAGTCTCCCATTGAAATGGATGCTTTGAAAATGACTGATAAGAAAGCCTCCATGGCAGATTCTGCTGTTGTTTTTTTCAGATCCATGCCACTAACACGACTTTGTCTTGTTAAGTGTGGGCCACTAACACGACTTTGTCTTGACAGGTCTGTTTGACTAACACTACCTTGTCTTGATAGGTCCGTTTGACTAACACGACTTTGTCTTGACAGGTCCGTTTGACTAACATTACCTTGTCTTGACAGGTCCGTTTGACTAACATTACCTTGTCTTGACAGGTCCGTTTGACACGTGTGACTTCCGTGCTGTGACAGTCGAGAGCATCCACCGTCACAAGGTGCCGTGTCGCATCGTGTGTGCCGGTCAGTCAGCGTCTCTCTGTCTCACTGGCGTTGACACCGCCGCCGTCAGGAAGGGCATGAAGCTCCTAGCACCCGAGACCAAACCCTTTGCCTCCTACTACTTCCAGGTAACTCCTGCTGGAGGTGTTATCTTACCAGTACTCTTCTGTGTCGTTCATTTCATTTTACTCCTGCTGATTTTCACCATTTTAACTGTACTACTTACTATTTACTTTCACTTCCACTAACCTTTTCGATTTATTTTTGCTTCCACTTACCTTCATTACTATTTACCTTCGTTACCACTTGCTTTCACTGCCATTTAACTTTTCTATTCACCTCCACTACACCATTTATTTACCTCCACTACCAAGCATTTTCACTGTCATTGTCATTTATCTCTGCATTGATGCGCAGGAACTTACTCGTAGACAACCCGCTGTTTGCTTAGCTCGATTCGCTTTCATTTTCTATTTATGTACTTATTAACCTTCAAGAACGTAAAGAATCTCGCAAGGCCCGGAAGTAGAGTTGAGAATTGTGAGAGCTCTGCTGTGTCACACGTGCAAGCCTGCAGCGGAGTATGCTGGTATTGGCATTGCCTGTCGAAACATTCTTCCGTTGATGGGAGATGAACATCAACAATTGCTAGTGGCAGCTGAGAGCTTAAATAATAACATGCCCTAAAGAGGCTATCTACATTACGATTTCTTTTGGTATTTCAAGTTTCTAGAAAAAAGTTTTTAGAAAAGAAAGAACCCACGACCCGTGAGATTAAAAGAGTATCGTGCTCTACCGACTGAGCTAGCCGGGTTACACAATGCGTATACGGTTTGTGTTAATGTTATAAATCACAAATGAATGAAAAGTTTACAGATAAGAAATGGTAGGAAAAGATTTCGCCCAACGTGGGGCTCGAACCCACGACCCCGAGATTAAGAGTCTCGTGCTCTACCGACTGAGCTAGCCGGGCATATAAATAATGGTTGCCCTGTTCATTTAGTTTCCACCCTTCATGTGTAATAATAGCTACGGTCATGTATCAACTCTGGGTGTCTCCGCACCCGGACTACATGGGCAATATATATTCTAATCGATATTTCATGTTTACATATAGTGGGAGATCCAACAGTGTTGTCATCTGCGTTAAGATGTCATTATTCGAAACCTTTACAAATGTACTGACCATGTCGAGCGACTCGTGGTTCGAACTGGATGAAATTTATCATATCAGGTCTACTTTTGCGACTGATCGTCCTTGAGGCAGTCAAAATGAACAGTGCATTGGTTATGTACGTATGATTCGAGGTCAGTGAGGTTCGTACTTGAAATCTTCAGTTCATACCAGTTTGTTCTGCTGGAACTGTGACGAGTCGCGCGCGGTCAATTTCAATTATTCGTGTAAATTTGCTTAATTTTTGATTGCTCGTAGATTTAAATTACCCTTTACGTGCTGTTTTTGTTTTAAATATAGAAAATTAAAAGCTATTAATAATATGGTCTATAGTGATTGATCACCTTTGCGGTAAATAACAATTGGAATAGTCAAATGGCATTCTACAGTAATACCCCTAACCATGAGTTTAACTCATTCCATGGGCGAGCTTGTTCAACAATGCTCTTTAATTGAAATGTAATTAATCCGTTCAAAACTTTACTCGAGTTTTCCTTAAGTATTTTTCAAAACAGAATATATTGTTCGAAAAGTAATTAAAAAACTTTATCAATGAAAGGTAAAGTTAATAAATATACAGCAAACCCAAGAAACTGAAATTCACTGTCTCAGTATGCAGGAATGCCTCAACGAGATCAACTGAGTGTGAGCAACCGCGCCATCGAGCTGCGTTTGTTAGATATTCGCTCGTAGTTTTAAATTGAACTCGTAAGCATCAATATTTCAACCAACTGCCAGCTCGTAGTATGGGAAATTCGTACAAAGGTACACATGTACGCGGTACTACTGCGTCATATTTCTCCCATGGGGCTAAACTAGCGGCTGTTTTCCGTGTGCTTTTTGCTCATAAGTCAAGTACTATGTTTTCCTACACGCTGGCTGGAGTCTTAAGACCTTTGAGATTTTTGATGTATCTACTTTGTGAATAAATAAATTTACTTCTGTTCCTTATATTGTTAGTATAAAGTTGTTTGTGCGCGGTTATTGAAGTTGGTAGTTGTCTAGTTGGTTAGTGCTGTACTGTTCTGTGATCTGTTTTGGCTTGTTGTTGTAAGACCATCTGAAAAGACGAAAAAGGCTACATATATACAGTTGACCCTCACCCGTTCGCGGCCCCGCATACTCGCGGATTTTGTCCTCAAAGTATACACGTGTTTGTGCAGGCTCGTGTTCGAGTCGTGTCAGGCGAGTGCGGGGTGGGCAGAGGGTGTGAGCTCACAGCTCACATAGGCAACGTACGACAGACTGTCGTGGTGGTGGGCGTGCTCGGCAGGGAAAGAATAAGGGCCACTGATGACCAGGTAACTACTGTGCTGAGTTCGTACGTGTCTGTTCATAGTGGTAGATGGTGTAATATGAGCTGTGTGGATGTGTGTGTGTTCGTGCTGTTAGATGGTGTAATATGAGCTGTGTGTGTGTATGGATGCAGGACCTGGGAGACGAGCGCTTCTTGTTTTCTAGCTGAGGGTAAGACTGGCTCTTTTTTATATCTTGCCATTTCTTCAACATATTAACGGCAACGCCGTTTTTGGGGACGTATTTTTACGTAGCTGGTATTTCTGTAAAGTTATATAAGACATTTTTAAATGACTGTAACGGGACAGCTCTTGTCGAGCACAAACAGTTTCGATTATTATCAAGTTCATACAGCGCAGTTCTGCGGGTTGTAGGTGGAAACGTTGCGTATTTTTAAAAAAAGGCATAGTTTAATTCCTGTCTTTAATGGATTAACCAGAGAAATGCGACGTATCTGTGAAAACTTACCACGGCACATGATCAACCTCATGTTACTTTATTCCACATCAGAGCGTGCCAGAAGTTGAGTTCACCATCGCAGCGCTTGTAGAAAATTAGTGTCAAGTATGATCCTTAGAGTCGATGTCTTTTGTTTCTTTTCATAGTAATGTGGTAACTCGTTTCAAAATATAAGTGAACCTTGCACAAGATGTTCTGATGCATTGTGTTCACACACTCATGTGAAACGCGTTAAATTAATGAAATTAAATTACTGATATTTTTTATACTGCAGCCGTCGTCGGTGCTGCTGCGGTTCCTGCGCCAGCCTGAGTACGTGAGTGTGGGAGCACGGTTGCTGCTGCGGCAGGGGGCCGTGCAGGGCGTTGGGCAGCTCCAGCAGGTCTTCACTGAGCCTCCCTTCACTGTTCTTAAACTCCGATGAGCGCCATTCTTTCATTGCATCTTTCTAACGAATACTTCCGTGTCACTGATCCCAGCTAGCAAGCTTTCACTAATCTCAAACATGGACGAATTTGGTCTGTAATTTACTTTTTAATGGCAATCAGAGGTTTTACTACGCCTCTTCCTGTCTTAAGCTCTGCTTGTCTCTTTCTCCGCAATACGTTTCCTCCTCTCGACAATTCTACTTGAAAGTCATTGCTTCGTTCTACGCACTCGTACCCACAACATACGGCTTCAATGCATCCTACTCAGAATGCTCGTATTTGTCTAGAATATATGGTCTCATATTGATGAAATGAACGTAGTTGTAGTTATCAGCGAGTGATAGACGCTAATGATCTTTAACCTTCTATTTTGCCCATGAGCTCATCGTGATCACAGGACTCTATTTTCTGAACACTTTCACCATCGCCGTTTTCCAATTAAGAAGAATTTCATGTTTCTCTACTTTCCCATTGCTTTCTTCAAACTCGCAAATTAGTACTAGTACTCTGTTAAACAAATCTTGTACCGTCAATGAAGCTCTAGTGCTCTCATTATTATTTACCACAAGAACACGGCAAGACCGCGATCTGTTTCTTCTATTTTATTGTTAGCGTGTCACGAGTTCCAAATGCAGGTTTGAGTTTTTAAACTTTTTTCCCCAGTTCCAAATGCAGGTTTGAGTTTTTAAACTTTTTTCGCCAGTTCCTTGTGATACTCTGTTGTAGCAAACTAATTTTTGTTCGGCCTCCAAATAGCTTGGGTTGTGTTTATTGTTGACATTGTGCTCCTGAACCCAATAATGGTTCAAGATCACTCTCCTAAATTAATGTGATTATTGTCTCATTATTACGTCAACGCACACAACGTTTTCTAGATTACCATTTGTTCGCAATGGTAAACTATTTTTTGTCATTTTAATCAGGTGAACTGCTTTCCTCCCCCTCCTTATCATCAAATTAATATTTTTCCTTCAAGTTCTGATACGTTTCAATGCACTCAGGTTTTAATGGGAATTAATGTGTCGCTTGGTTTGTATTGAACTCAGAGCAGCATAAGCCTTTGGCAATATTGAGTTCTAAGAGTCACACACATTTAGTTAGAGGAGCCATTCAATCACGTTCATTTATGTACGCCTTTCACACAAATGAGGGCCTTCGACGTACATTTTTTTCGTGGTTTCACGCATATTACAATAGTAAGAGGCCTAGTTGTGTACGTCATACAGCATCACCACCTTAGCACACGAATCATTCACCCGTGATCGTTGCCACTTCTTTTAAACTTCCGTTCCTTCATAGCCAATTAAGTTAACATGGAGTACCAGCTATGAGATATTTAAGATGCAAGAACCTGTTTTGCTCCGTGAGATGTGTTACGGTAAGAGAATGTTGCAATTCTCCACACATGTTTTGTGTTCAGAAGCATGTGCTCTTCATTCAAGATTATTTTTACGTGCAATGTATGTTTGCAAAGAAGATGCATTCTAAAATTTTGTATTTTCAAAAATCGTTCGTGTTTTGGTGCGAATTAAAGATCTTCAAGTCTTCAATCATGTGTCAGAATTTGCACATTTCGCTATTGTAACTCCATAGAACATGCATGTGGATTTGTTTTGATTTCCGTGTTGATCGCTGTAAGTTCACATTATTATTACTATATCTCTAGTTGTTGTAAATTCACAATACGTGGCTTTTCTTCAGTAGCGATTTGACTTGATTAATCTGTACTCGCGGTTTATTTAATTTGAAAAATTTATTATTTTGCAAGTTCCCTTTTTTGACGTAAACTAAAGACCGGGATAATTTCTACTTCTCTATTACATAAGCTTATTTTCTTGATTCAGCTTCACATTTGTTTTTGCATGAAGAAAATGAATTTTTTCTTCGGGTCGAGTTCAAAGTGAAGCATTGTTTGTTTTAAAGCAACGTTCAACAGTACTGGCGGGCGTAACGCTTCGTTGTCTTCAGCTCAGACGACGAACTTCTTATATTTACAAGAACAGCTAATTCTGTACGTAACGATCTCGAATTCAATTTCTTGTTTTACCAGGGAAAATTGACCCATAAAATATTTTACTCACTTAAATGACAAGTTTTAGAGGATGCTTTTGACAAACTTTGTTAAAAGTTGCGTAAAAGTAAAGGTTTTTCATGTGTGCCTAGTTTTTTGGTAGAGACTGATACTCGAGAATATTAGGTCGGTGATGCTGGGTTTTGTCTGTCCTTGTCGGCACTACCAGTTAGCTGTGTAGTGAGCAACTCACCTACAGTAAGTCTCCAAAAGATATATTAGGTTGTTACAAAAATAATGGCCGCTCGAAGGTCTGGAAGGTTTCTGAAATCGGCCATTATTTTCGTAACAACCTAATACTTACGGCATGGGACTTCGGTATTGAACCAAGAATGGGCCAAACGGCTCGTTCCTATTGCCTTATTCTATTCTATTCTACTTTCAGATGATTTTCCTTGCTGCCTCAGCCAAGTGTGCGGGCTTCTGTACGAGTGTGGTCTTCATAGGTATTTTTTTCCTTTTTGATCGCTATACCTTCAGTTGCGAACTGCACGTGTAAGCTTAGTGGGACTCTTGTGCGTGTATCCTAGTGAACTGCGTTGGTACTCTCGTTATCCAAAGCACTTGGGAACTCTGTGAATCAAATTGATTCTTCAAAATGTGTAATGTACAATGCATGTCGGCAAAGGACGTACATTTTCGTTTCTGTGGAAACGTTGGTTTGCTGTCGCTCATGGATGCCTCGACACTTCTACTATAGTTAAGTTATCTGGAAACTCATTTCCAGTTCAGCGCAAAGAAATACTTGTACGTCGAGTGAGCATTCATGTAAGCTGCAACGCTCCTGCAACTCTTATAGAGTGTAAGTATTCTTAGTTTTATGCTCCTCAAAAGCCGTGAACAAACTATTCTATAGAAAACTATATAACATAACTGACAAATAATTATGAAAAATTAAAGGAGAGGCTTTGTTTAGGAGTTCGTGTTGCGATTGGTGAATAATAATCAGCTTGAAATAATTTATCTCTTTGCAGAATAGAAACGAAATCATTTTACGGAATAAAGCTATAAACATATGTTGGTTCATTCCTTTCTTAATCAGGGGTGTAAACGAGTGCAGCATTTGATTCCGGAGCCAAAATCGCATCATCAGTTCTACGAGGATGCACATAACATCAGCAACAACACCATAATTGTTGCTCTGTATCCATTCTACAAGCACCGCAAGTACAGGGTGTCTCAAAAAACTGTGTTCACACTTTAACTGTCACTAACATGCTGCATTTTTGTGTTGCAGGCCTTTTTTGTTTTGAGCATTTGCGAACATGATTCTTCAATTACATTTGTCTTCTGTTTTCGAAGATGTTCCATTTTACTCTATATGCATATATAAAGGTGTTCTCGTCATTCAAAGTGCGAGTACATTTTTTTGAGACACCCTGTATTTGCAGTGTGTTCGGAACAGAAGAACACGAGCAAAAGTCATGTATACAGAGCTGTTTTAATCATCGGCAGCAATACACATAATAATGCTATCAGGTACTTGCTATGCAATTTTCACTGCCTATTTAGTAAGTCTATGTATTTGTTCACGAACTTGCTCAAGTACTTACTCTTGAAATGACAATGAACATTAACTTGAAATTCATACCTCAAATGAGAAGATTTAGAGAAGTACAAACGAAACTGAGGAAATGTTATTTCATTGAAATAGTGGTAATAAAGCTTGCTAGCACTTCTGTGCGTGACAGTATATCCTGCCAAAGTACTCATAATTCAGAGAGCAATCTGTTACGTCACCATAACACTAATGCAATGTTACTTTTATTATAAGACTTTTAGTTTATAAGCAGTAGCCACAAATAGAAGTGATCTCACAGCTAATGCAGTAGTCTTAACTATGTTAAAAGGTAGTCCTCATTAATTTTGTACCTCATAATTTAGGAAAGAGCAGGTAACAGATCGCTCTCGCAAAAGACAACCAATTAACACGTCACGTTTATGAGTGGCGAGCAGGTAAGCAAGTCCTAGGGTTTCAACACCTCGCCATCTACAACCAGGGGTCACATGCTGAAACCCTATCCAAGCACCAACACGGAACTAAACTAAACTTTTGAACTGATTTACTTCGAGATCATGGACATACGATCTAAGAACATCCTAATAATACGATGAATTTCTTATTAGTTGTGGTAAACTTACACATACAATCAGAAATATGAACTCGAGATAATTGGTAGCATGAAACACCTAATAATCAAGAAGCGAAGTACAAAAATATTATGACAAATTTAAAAAAGAAAAAAAAAATCAGATTTCATTTGCAACAAATTCGGGACTCCAAAAAATACTTGAATTATTGTCTACACAGTAAAATGTTCTGAAATTAATTGACCACGAAACGAGTAACATTACAGCTAGAAATACCGCGCAAAACCACTGAATGCTTTACGAACTGTGAACCTAGGACCTCACCAACAAAACCTAAACCGAGTGAAGGCCCAGAATGCTAAAATCTTCAAAAACTAGAGGGCAAATAAAGTGTAAAGCAGACCCACAGGCCTAGAGCTTAAACATCGAGCTAAGGTATATATACATACGCTCCGAGGTCCGAATCAAACCTTTGAACTGCAATGCAAACAATTCTGTACATGCTAAAACCTATGATGCGATTCAATTTAGCTAGCCAGTTCACGTGCTCATCACGTACCATATATATTTATATGACATATATTTATATGACATCATGAAGTGCTAACATGAGACCTGGCAACATGCGTTCATGTAGAGTGCGCTTCAAAATAGAGCACTTGCACGAGTGTTCCGTGAAGTAGCGTGAATGAACAAAACCCATTCAACTCAAGCTTGAACAAACTCAGAATGTAACAATTGGAAAGCTTGAACGAAATTTTTAACTTTATCCTTTCTAAACTCAAGCATAGTGATATGCATAGTGAAAACTTCGTACACTTAACCTAATTTTGTACAATTAACAAAGGTAAAGATTACAACATTAAGCGATATTTTTACCAAAAGCCCATTTAACGATCTTATAGCAAATTTATATTAAGAGACAAGTGAAGACTTCGAAGACCAGGATCCGCACAATTTAATGTAAACCTTAACAATCCTAAAATCAACGAAACATAAAGTCATCCAGAACGAACAAGAAAGACTTACTATAGTGCTCAAAAACGATTTACTGGATACTTTCTATAAGAGATAAAGAACAACGGCTTACCTTAATATAGAGATCAGCGCTGCGGAATGTACGTTGGGTCACACAGAACGCCATGAAGGGAGTGCTACCGGCACTGGTCCTGCAGACGAGTAATTTGCCAACGAATCTCCAAAATTGGTCCAAAATGTACTCACGTTATTTCGCCAGCACAAAACTAAAGCTGAAATAGGCAACACAAAACTTAAGAGTAAATTGGCAGGATGAAATTTATAATTTTAAAACAATTGTGACACCAGGGAAAATGTGACCGTTAAGCTACTATCACTGCTAATTAACGAGAGAAGCAACAATCTGGTGCATGTTCATAGCACACGACGTTACAAGGCACGTTCTGTACTTTCAATTTCACACTATTTGAACACAGAAACGGTTGTACTTTTATAAGGTCATTACGATGACACACTTGAACAATTAACTACAAGCAATGCTATTGGAACTTTCGCTCCTGAACACTTGTTCAACTATCAGTGCTAGCATGAGCAACCCAAGTATTTACAATAAAATATTATTTAGACTATAAAACTTTGTCAAGCCTCATAAAACCTTCTCTTGGACTAATTTTAACGTAGAGTGTGAAGAGCAAATTATCATAAAACAAATTGAGAGAAATGTACGTGTGAGGCATGGATAAGATTAGTTTTATGGAGATGTGACCACAGAGAAATATTTATCTAACAGGAAGTCCATCTCAATGGACGGATAGGAAAGATGAATTGGTTACTTCTCATTAAAAACTCAGCAATAGTAACTGGTTCAAAAGAAAATTGCCACGATATTCGTTTGAATTTCTAAGGACGGGCAACAGAAGTAACTTTGAAGTATATGTGGACGGGAGTAGTCAAGACGTAAACGAATGGGGCTGCTGAAGAAATGGAATAAAATTAAGTGAGGATGATACGAAAACTGAGATGAATTGAATTTTTGTGACAAAGTTTCGCTGGAATGCATAGCGAGAAGCAGATCATCAATGAGAATGGGTGTCGAAAGCAATGGACGTAGAAGTTTGCACGCGACTGTGATTATCATTAATTCTCTCGGGTGACAATGGCATTTTAAGACCAGAATTAGCACTCAGAAAATGAATGAAAGATCAGATGTTCGGTACATACGGTTTGATGACATAAACAAAGATGAAGAACAAAGGAGAGCAGTTGTAGAGTCCAAGACGTGCAGAAAGCAGCTGGGCTGCCGGCACAGTTGCAGTCATCATGAAGAGGTCTCTTAAAAATATCAAGCTGAGTAAAGATGAGCCAGTGCTCCAATCTGTATGAACGCTCTGGGTGCCTGAGTATCTCCACCATCGTCCATTTAATGATCGGCACCAGCAAATAACAAATGAACAACTTATTATACAATAAAGTTACCTATTCTTGAACAGAGAGCATTCGTTTTCTTCGATTTTATCCACTTCCAGTTCATTGATTCTAAATGTTTGTTTCTAAAATACTCGTGAGCAGCGGCTGTGTCCCAAGTACTGCAGATCACCAGCGTCCGCAGGTCTTTATGTACATAAAATCCAAGCGCTGTGCGATTCCAAATCAATGTTTTTACTATCAATAAAATTAAAGTTTTTCTTGTTCCTCGCGCTGAATGTGTCATGCTCTGCCTTGTCGCAATAAGATAACTAAAATTTAAAATTGCTTCTATTGAAATCTAGTTGGTATCGTTCCTCACTTTGAAACAATACCAATGTACATAGATAGCATTACAAAGCTGCAGACGAACACAATTAAACAGCTGACACTGATGCATGAGGTTATGCCCAGTCAAACATGTGTCTTCTAATCGTACTATGCAACAGCCTTCTGTTCTAATTTGCTGCCTAGCAGATATTGTATCACGATCCCATGAGTGTAGAAACCTCTTGAAATGTACTAAAAGTTCCTGGCAGAACGAATTTTGATCCAAAATAAATAAAAATTACATTATTGAGCAGTAACTCTTTTTCGAAACGGGCTGCTGGACCTCGTCGCTGTCGTCGTCTTTCTCTTCTTCTTCTTCTTTTTCTTCTTCTTCCTCCTCGTCGTCCTCATCATTTTCCTCCTCATATTTTTCCATTTCTTGGTTTTCCTCCTGACAATTCCTGTTGCCACGAGCTATTCCTTCACTGGCTTCAGTACTCGAAGTCTGAACTTCGCTGCTCTGTTCTTCCTCATTAATCGATGCAGTGAAGTCTCTACTGTCGCTTGAGGTGCCCACACTCGTATCTTCAGCAGATGCTCCGTTGAAATGACCACTGCTCTCATCAGTGTTGCCTCGGCTGCCGTTGAGGTAAGACGAGTACAGGGATGAGGTGCGGCGTGGGGTCGAGTTGAGAGGAGCAGCAGCAGAAGAGGATAAGGTTTCTTCTCTGTAGTGACTGATGTTGCGTCGAGCTGTCGCTACCATCCTATAAAATGAGAAGATAATTGAGCATACCTGAAATCTCACTTCGTTACTGTTATACAGAGCCGAAAAATGAGGTATAAATGAAACAGTTGCCTGTCTACTACACACCAGCAACACCGGTATGCGCTATGAACATCTGTATCCATACAAATTCACAATCTGCAACTCTGAAACATGCTTGAATATCTCAACATATTTAGTAGAGTTTTATTGGGTGCACTTCAGTGTTTCTTAGACCTCAAATCCAAATGACTTGCCACCATTGAACGATATCCCACAATCAACGAAGCGCTAAAAAGACTCAGCGTAACACTGATCCAGTCTCTCATGCAGAAGCCACTTTGTTGCTTGATCACTCCTTTGTATTTTTGAGTACTGGATAAACTTCCACACAACTTGCCTGATTATATTCAGATCCTATTTAGATTGCTTTCACAGAATACCATAATTAACTAGTTTCCCAAATTCAACGAAAGTAAATGCCTCTAAAATGGGTCAGAGTAAGTCATTGCATGATCATACCATTCAAAATTATACTCACTTGTAATTCTCAAAGATCAGATTTCACAATACACTTAATACAAAATTCATATCACACATTCATCTACTAAATAAAATAGACGTCTGGTTCAAGCACAATAAGGCACGAATTGATAAATCAGATGATCAGAGGATCAGAGGGAATATAATCACCTGAAGGAGCGACAGGCATATTTAGCAGAGGGGGGCGTGGGAGGCAGGGCAGGGGACGACGCAAGGGTAGAGCGCGACACAAAAGAGTCCTCCATAAAGCGACGCCTGGGGGTCACAGGGGTCGCTGTTGCAGGGTCCAGCATCGACGACACAGACAACTAATGGGAAATATATTGATTAAACATTTAAATAGCACGAGCACAAAGAAACAACTTTAAAATATTGGAACATAAAGGACCCCCAAGATGACACACTGTCACGGGTACAGCGCTGGATCAAGTAAACACAAGATGAATAATGAAGGAACTCTACAGACATCATGCAATTAAAAATAAACAATTGTAGTATTCTTCAAACTAGGCTCATTTAAGTTTATCCTTCAGAGACCTTTTCAAAAACATGCAACAACTTGTAATCTACTATGAGTGTACCGACACAACGCACCATTTTCCTTGTCAGCCACGAGAGTACCGACACAATGCTTCCATTTTCATTATTCTAACCAGTATAGAGTCTATTTTTCAGGAAGGTGCTAAACTAAAACCTTCAGTACAAAAGTTGAGCTTACAATCGTTTCGAGGGTATGAATTCAAGAAAAAACAAGTATAGACACTCCAAAATACTTCGATAAAATATAACATCTGAAATCGGTCACAACGGGTAAGGTATATACGTGTGTTGGCACTATCCTACGAGAAAAAGTTCTTTTATAAGAATAGAATGAAATAGAGCAACAGGAACGAACTGTTTAGTTCATTCTAGGGTTGTTATCCAAGTCCCATTCCGTCTAAAGTAAAGACATCAACCACACACAAACATTTCAGTAGCGTACAATCACCTTAATCACACACAGGCATTTGAGTCTCAGACACGCACTGCAATCATGCGCAGGCACCAGGAGTCAGACATGATATAATAATCTAATAGACACAGATGGTTCCTAGTTCTCTCAGGGGTTAGAACCCTGAGCACGCAAGTATCACAACACCAACAGACGCCGGGACATTGAGCTGCAAATTATTTTCTTGCATATAATCTCTCCTTTTCCCCCCGCCCACACACGGTTAAAATAGCAATCACATATACACGGTGAGCAGCTTAATAACTTTAATATTTTGAACATAAAGTTTAATAACTTTTGTAGTTAATATGAACATGGAATATCTCTGAACTGTTCCCATCAAGTTACCTTTGACAAGTACAAACAAAACCTTCTGGTTACGACCAATTATCGTAATAGATGGTAACGCTGGAAACAACAGCATAACTAAAATGGCCCACAGATGACCCGGATAAAATTGACATATCACAAGGAATTTTAGAAAGCTTGAGAAATTGCTACTTGAGACAAGACGTACAGTTTTCAGGGAGATCTCAGAGGTGATCTTCTTCTTCATATTTTGCTGGAGCAGCTTGCTTGGCACGGCTTCAGGTTTAGGAGTAAACGGGTTGCTGCGTGATGCTTTCACCAGTCGATTCACAGGGCTCGGTGGGACAACTGCACCGCGTGACAGATAACGGGACAGTTTCACTGGGGTTGACCCTGAAACAGTGGGAACAATTAATACTTTTCTGTGAGAAAAGTTCTGATTAGCACGCACAAGACTGTCTTGATGTCTGGAAAATTCAACTTGAGGAAGAAATATCGATTTACAATGTAGGTATAAATATCGTATCTGATATTATTCCTATGTATCTTATGCTTAGCAATGAGGAACGAAGACCAGTATCTCGGTAACAAAAAGTGTTCTTTACCATACCATGGAAGTAACATTCAGTGGTGAAAGATGAGACGCATTGGCACTGAGTTAAAGAAAAAGAATAAGAATTTTACCTTGGTCGTCTATACAGGTATTACAAATAACTTCTGAGAAATGATATGTACTCTTATTCAAGAATACATTACTCAAAAAAAAGCCGCAACGTTAAAGCAAAACAACGAACATTTCAAGCAGTCGCAGACCAAGCAAGCATGAAAAACACTAACCTATATCAGCGACAGACACAACCAGGTGTTTTTGCCCTAGTTTTCTGATGGAGTGTGGCAGAGGAGTTGATATTTTGCAGTCAGTTAGAGTTGGAGATGCACCGCTGATGGTCACCTTCTTGCTACTCCTCCGTCGAGCAGAACGGGTCAGTGCACCACTTCGCTGCAGACGAGGGGATGGTGTTGGTGAGGTTGGTGAAGGTGAAAACGTCCTAGGTGATACATTAGGCATCTTTGGGGACCTCCTTGAGGACCTTCCAGACTTCTTTTTTGTGGACTCGATAGGCTTTTTAGGAGACCCACTTGACTTCTTTTTGGGGGACCCACTTGACTTTTTTAGGGAGGACCGCCTTACCTTTTTGGGAGAGGAACCACCTGACTTCTTTTTCGGGGACCCACTTGACTTTTTTAGGGGGGACCGCCTTAACTTTTTGGGAGGGGAACCACCTGACTTCTTTTTCGGGGACCCACTCAACTTTTTTAGGGGAGAACCACCTGACTTCTTTTTGGGGGATCCACTCAACTTTTTTAGGGGAGAACCACCTGACTTCTTTTTGGGGGATCCACTCAACTTTTTTAGGGGAGAACCACCTGACTTCTTTTTAAGAGACCCATCTGACTTCTTTTGGGGGGATCCACCCGACTTCTTTTTGGGGGATTCGTCTGAATCTTTGAGCGAACCCCTAGATTTTCTAGAGGATCCACTAGACTTTCGAGGCGACAATTTCGACCCAGTAGCTGGATGTGTATCATTTCTTGGTGTCGGTTTTGACCTCGCAAATTTTGACCCTAAATTCGTACGCGATTTTGAAGCGGTAGAGCGTCCTGATGAAAGACTGTTTTCGTTTACAACTGGGGAACGAAAACTGGTTTTGATAATTATTTCTTTTTCCTCAGAAGAGCATGTTTTCTTGACAGTAGATGACGGACTTTTTTCTGGAGAGCCTCTTCGTAACGTCCTGATAGCCTTGGGAGAATACTTTTTCTTTGGAGAGTGTTTCTTCATTCGAGGAGAAGATCTAGTATTTCTGAAGGAAGAATTGACCTTGACAGATTCTTTTTCGATGGAGGATGATGAAGCCCGATCCCAAGCCAAAGAAGACGAGCCTTCAATAATCTTCGGCGATTTTTTCCCAGTTTGTCTCTCTTTCTTTGATGGAGATTTGACTTTCTTAGGCGACTTACTTTGAGAGAATTTAGACACACTGCCAATTGTCGCCCGCGTAGCTTTCTTATGGGACTTTTCTGGAGACTGAGTTCTCTTTTTTGAAGTTTGGGACTGGGACACTTTTTCTACAATTTCTGATACTGCCTTCCCAGCTCTGGTGGTCCGCTTACTGACGCTAGAAGATCTGGAGGGAGACAAGCGCAATTTTTTCACGGAAGAATGTCTTGGTTTCTTGGCAACAGGCGACTCAGAACGTTCCCGAACACGCTTCTGAAAAGAAGAGGAAACACTGAAAAATATCTGGTAAAAACGCAAAAGGGCAGTAAAATAACTATAAATTACAGCAGAGGCAGTAGAAACTCATATTGCTATAGCAAATATATCAATATTTATAGAAAGATGGAAATGGTAAGACACTGAGTGAGCAACTTTCAAACACACATCCAATGGCATCCATCACAGATTCTGCACAGAAATTTTCAAATTAAATAAGATCTGAAGTTGACAATTATTTTACGGAGATCAATGAAAAAGACAGAAAACGCTTTGTATCTCAAAAAACCTGTGTGGGCTGATCCAGTTCTACTTGTAGCATATCAGTAGCGGTGTTGTACGACTTTCTTCTCTGAGCCCCCATGAGTTTACCAGGTGAGGACACTCTGTAATACACCTTTGGTGACGATATTTGTTCGATCCATGACTCGCTGCTCATGACAGATGAAGTGCTCTCACTTGTACCAGACTTGAGGGTCGTGGTAGAGCGAGAGAAGCTGCGCGCCAGACGCGACACAGACGGCGTGCAAGAAGAATCAGTCGGGCTCTCACTGCCCATTGTTTGCTGGGGAGGTTTACTGCATCAATGAATAACGAAAATCATTAGAAACTTCCATTCACGCAACAGCTTACATGAGCGTCAACTGCAGAAGTGTTCATCTAAACATGGAGACAGTATTGAATTTTTTGTAGGTAATTATTTACACCTATGAAACTGGCATGGAATGCACTTTAAACCATGAATTATTCAGTACGTTAACACAACATATCTCAAAAATGCCAGGCAAAGGTAAAATTCTACAACTGCTGGTCATGAGAAGCCCTTTTTGACACGTTCAAGTTCCTGCAGTTGTGAACAAAACTGTACACTTCTTAACTGAAATAAACAACAATCTTTGTAGTCTTATTCAACAGACGTTTGCGTTGATTCATGACCCAATAATGCTGTAAATTGATTGCTTCTACCAAACATGAACAACGTCGAATTAATTGTTCATCTTACATGAGGAAAAAATAAATCCATCAAATGACACTCGAATACCAACGAAATGCTAGAGCTAATCACATATGGAAACTATATCCAGCCTATGCCAATTTAATTGCAGAGCATACTGCATTGAAGAATTCACTACCTCTTACCTGGGTGAAGTTGAAGCCACCATTTTGGCAACAGAAGTGCCGGTTGATGCAGGCATGGTTTTCCGAGCCACAGATTTGGGTATCTTGGAACTAGCGGGCAAGTTTTTGGTGACAGGAGTTACAGTCTTGGTCTTGATGGCAGGAGCTAGTGACATGCGACGAGTCCGTCTCATGCTGACCCTATGGGGGGAGTTTGGTGAACCAGGTAGCTCATGGATGGAGATTTCCAATCGCTTTAGAAGGAAACGTTGCCGGCGTTCCTTCTGAAAGTTAGTAGAATCATGTTAATTAAAATGTTCAGATGTGAAACAATAATTTTAATCATTGTAATGAACGTGTTTTTCTCAGCAATATAACTCCTCAATGATACTTTATGCTTAAACTACTACCTTCCTTTAAATCTGTACTATATATACTTTGAAGAAAGCATGCATTATATAACTTTGAGAGTAAGAACAAAGCCAGTACCAGTAAGCTGTCAGTTTGGTTGAAGAATAATGTGGGAAATTTTTTGAGTGAGCATCTCATATGAAACCACAATAACAAGTCATGTTCATCATGAACAAGGCCATCAAAATCTTGATGGATACACAGTACATTTGGCTAATTTTTTCATTAATCCAACTTTGTGGAAACTAGGAATCCATGCAGACAAATGTTTCCATGTGAATGACATTGATGCATACTAAATGTTGTTACTTGAAGGAAGCATGATATTCCATCACACAATCACACTTATTCCAATAATTTGCACCTGCTTAGCAAACTTAAGAACAATTGATGAATATGTGTAACAATTTCAGTATTGCACAATATGAAGTATGACAATAATTAGTCTGAATTTAGTTTTTTTATATGTTGTAAGTTCAACACCTCTCAAAGCAGCTTTTTAAAGTCATTTAAATGCTCTTTACAATCTAACAACAAATACATCTGAGCCTATCATATTTTCAAGGCATCCAAAAATCATAAAAAGCCCATCAAAACAACTTTAAAAAGACTACTAAAAAATGCCTTCAAAGACTAATAAAAATTACCTTGTGAAGTTCACCAGAAATTTTCTTGAGGAACCCACCAAAAGAACTGCATTTTGGCACTCATCACTACATATTTTTGAGTGTTGTCCATGAATATATTACAGATGCCATCTCTGATATACACTAGATAGATCAACATCAGGTGAGGCACCTACACAGCTAGATCCATTGGTTCAGTATGAGACAATGCAGACTGCATGGAAAACTGGTGGTTGTAAAGCTTATCATCCAAAGCAATTCTATCTAAGAAGGCAATCAACTGACACTTGGCAAGATGGCAAGAAGAAAAGCTGCCAGAAAAATTAGGTTTAGGCAACTTACTGTTGATTTAGGGCTTTGAACTTTTGAAGCCTTCCTGTGGAAATAAAGAAAAAATTAGAAATGAGGACCCCAGAAAAAAGTCATCAACAATGAATAAGAAAATAAAATAACAAATATTACTAGCCCAAAAAGTCTTAACCCTTCCAGTACCAGCAGTACATATATGTCCCAGTAAAAATTCTCGTCTCCTGCTTGCTTTTAGTGTTCGTTTGCTTAACCCTTTCAGTACCAGCGGTACATATTTGTCCCACCCCATTTGAGGGGGTGAGGGGGGTCGGAGGGTCACCAAAATTTTTTTGATAACTAATGTGAACCCATAGACCAAGAATATATGTGTGGCAGTTCTGTAAATCTTTCCAATTAATTTGGTACTGAAAATGTTAAGAAGATAATATTGAATGCATAAATTTTGTAACTACCTTTTATATTAATTTAGTTCAGCATGATGAGAAAAATTAGAAATAATTCACACAGAGAACAATTTCTAGCTTTACAACAAAAGTACATAGAAGTCAGTTAAGTAGGTCAGTTCTATGATAATCTTTCTCTTCATGAAAATATTTCAGCCCATTCATGGGATCAGACCTACCCGTTGTTCCTTCAAATACAACATGGATGTAAGCACCACAAGTGCTGCATAAGTGTTGGTAAGTGAAAGCTTTCTTACAGCAACTGAACATTCATCACACTGATAAATGATGAGAACCAGGTACATATAAGTAAAATTGTACTTTTTATTTTTTGTTGCAATACAGTCAACCCTCAATAAGACGGACTACAGGGGGGAAGGGTGGTCCGATTGATATGCACACATAATCATCTTAATAAGGCCTAAATACATAATACATTATACTGTATGCACTATACTGCTGTATACTTTAAAATATTTAGCCTGTGGGGTAAAAGAAATTACAATATTAACTACCATATTAAATTATTAACGTTTGTCTTATCCGATATCCGGATTACCGAGGTCTGTCTTATCGAGGGTTGACTGTAATGATCAAGAGTTTTGAGATACTATATCATAGGACAATCTTACTGATCATTACAAATTAATAGAACTTTTTTATGGAGAATAATTACTCTGTTTATAATAATCAACCAGAAAATTTAACAATGACAACCATTTCCCAGCAAGCAGGTCAAGAAGACACAACTGCACATTATAAAATAATTTGTTGTTACAGAGTATCCACAATCATGTAAATGAAATAATAGCATGGTCATGTATGATCTTCAATAACCTAAATTATGTTCCTCTTACTAGTCACCATCATCATAAATTTTAGTAACAAAATAAGAAACAAATAGGTTTTACTACTTGACACACACTGTGGGAAATAACCAAATGAAACAAAAGTTATTTTTAGCAAGTTAAACATCTAAATTATGAGAACTATGAAAGAAATTTAAAATAGCTACAGAGACTTACAATACAGAAAAGAAATACTTCAATTTTTTTTTTGATAAAACTCAAGTATAGTTTCTAAACTAAGCATAATTGAACAAATTCATCTTTTGTATGAATCAAATTATCAGTTTCATAAAGTGTTCTCTTGAATTACTGATTCATGTTTCAAGAACATCCTCCATTATTATAAAGAACACATGAAATATTTGATATGTACAGTTGCTTCTCTTGCTAAATTATTTTAAGCTTTAATAACTTTTTATTCCAGATTTTAACTTAATATCTGAAAATTATTACTTTATTTTTTTTTTTGCCATGAATAAATCAAAAATCTTACTTGAAATTGTGGACCTTTCCATCAATCCATTGTCCCACTGAAGACTTTTTCTGACCCTTCACTGGAGCCATTGAGAAGATCAATTGTGCAAAATGAAAAATTGACAAAAAAAATAATAAACATAACACAATATAGAAACTGTAGGAAGAAAAAACAATTAGTAAACTAAAAAATAAAATATGGAGGAAAATAATAGAATACAGAAAAAATATCAAAAAACCTAGAACCAATGTCAACTGAGAAAAATTCTGAAGTAAGAATATAGTCAATTTAATAGTTTTCATTAGTATTGTGAACAAATTACCCCATTCATCAACACAGTTGAGACAAAATTATAATAATGACCAGATAAGAATTTTTCTAGCCTTTTGTCTGCTGGTATAGAATTGGAAACCGAGCACATAGGTAGTAGCTTGTAGAGCAAGAATAATCTGATGAATGAGCCAAAGCTGGAGGAATCTGCTGCCAACATGTAAAGAAGTTTGCACACGAAGTCAAAACAGGCATTTTTCATCGCATCTGCCACAATCATGTTTACTTCATCCAGCCCTACAAGATAGCTAATATCTGAGTCCCTTTCTACACACCTGGTATTCCACGGGCTCTCTTCATACGCATACCACAAACTAACCCATAAAGCTCTCTAATGGAGGATCATATTTACATTCTAAGACCAGAAGTTCAATTGCTTTCTTTACTCTTCTGTTACACTACATACACAAACTATTATTTCATTCATTTTACCAGCATGATGGCCTATTTACATTTCAGGCCTCAAACTCAATGGCAAACAGGAGTTAGCATCATACTCTTTTATTAAATCTTTCACTTTTGTAATACAACTCCAGCCCTTTACCTGCATTATTTCTTTATAGATATTCCAATTCTGGCATGAACAATCATGTGGATCTTTAGCTTCTTTACCTGGCCCTAGCAAATTTTCTGTCAAACTTTCACTCAGATTACATTAAAATTTTTTAAAAATAAGACAGTACAACTGTGTCTCACTCTTTTTACAGTCCTCACTAAATATCTCAGCTTGTAGATTGCACATGTATTCTTACACAGGCTTTTTACAATGTTCAGTATCTCTTTACTGAAGCCAATTTTTCCAGAGCATCTATAACCTCACAGTTTACTTAGTCATATGCTCTTTTAATATTCAGAAACGCTAGATACACCTTTGTATTCACTTTCCTCTTTCAATTATTTAACTTACCACAAACAAATTGTCTTAACAACATCTATTTCTGCTAAAAACCATTCTATTGTTCACCTACTCTTTGTTCTTCCAGAACATGTTTCAGCCTTTCCGTCAGAATAACACAAACAACCTTACTTACTGTGTCAACCAGAGCAACATATTTTTTTAAGTTCTTTTATGGTCTTATGTTTGTCCTTATGCAATACAACTACAGTACATTAGTTTCACTCATCTGGAAATTTTGTACACCTCCGTATCTCATTTAGCAAATATCTTAATTTTACTTCCACCACCATGCTCATACAACTCATATGGAATTTCATTAAGACCATTAGCTTTCCCATTTTTTAAAACTTTCTAATCTCTTCACACATAATTTCATCTTCTACTTGTAACTCATATTCCCAATCTACAGATTTACTGGTTTTTTATCTGCCAATTGCTCATTCATTTCATCAATGTCTTCCCAAAAGTTCACTCCTGCTTTCATCTTTTGCACCCAACACTCAATAATATATATAGAATAGACAAGTTTAAAATTAATAGGCTGTTGAAAAAATTCCTTTTTTCTCAATATAGGAACTTAGAATATCAATACTAAGACAATATTCACATTTTCATATATCAGAAAAACCTGGTTTATGTAGTGCATTCACCTTTTATAGTAGCTAGAAATATTAACTTTTTCAAGAATAGTCACAAAAATAAGCACACCAAATTCATCTCTCATTACAAACATAACAATAGCATTAAAACTTGATTATATTAATTAACTATACACATAAAATTTTAAATATAAATTTACTTGTTACACTGACGAATTTTGAAATTCAAAACACAACTTTCCGCACAGAGTATATTATACAGTGAAGTAAACCCCTTTGCTAGGAAGTTACTAAAACTCACCAGTATATCCGTTAAATAGCAGATTTGAAGGTAAATTAAGAAATTCTTACCAAATTATTCATAAAAATTTGCTGCATTAATACATATATCTCTATATATAATTCTATCATTAAAACCAGTATCAATTTTAAAACGCGAGTGGGAATGTGTACGGCACCGCCTAGTATTAATACGCTACTACTGTTTACGCTACATACAGGTATATCCCTAAGATAAATGTTGTAAAAAAAATCTTGGTTATGATATGCATATAATATTTAAATAAATCAAAATTCAGTCGAATATTTATTGAATTAGTGTTAGACAAATGAATAAAACACAATTTTTTATATTTAGTTTTTAACGCGGAGTTTTCGATAAACCAACGGTGTTTGAAGAAAAATAGTAAATGTAGGGTAACTAACTTCAAATTTGATAACCATTTGTTTCATTACGCCATCACAGACGTAATATGTTATTTCTTAATTTTTTAACAATAAACCTTATTGGATAAGACTACACACTAAACTGTTATGTGCCCTACTACATTTTAAAAACGGTCCATGAAATGGGTTGGCACATATATATATATTATTAAAAACTAAATAAAACCAAAGTTTTATTGCCCCATTTTAGCTCCAATCATCAGTAAAATTTTGAAACTTATATTGAAAACCTTATATTAAAAATCGTGGGTAGTTGCCTATATGATTCAAAGAAAATTATGTTGTTTGACGTAAAAATGTAGGGAAACTTTAGACAGCTTCTATCGCAGGCATCACTGTTTGAATTTTACGCGCTTGGTGAATGCGTAACGGTCATGTAGGTCGATAAGTGCCTGGTCGGTGTTGCGGATGTTATGTTTGCAGTTAAAGGCGAACAGCTTTGATTTTCAGGTCAGAATTTCTCTATATACATGATACAATTGCAATGATAGTGAATTTTCTGTATAATGATTAGTTAATTTATTTTTCATCACTTATGGAGCTGGTACAATTTACTAAGTTATCACTACATATTTAACCCTGGGACGACGAGGTGGATTTGAGCGTCCTGTGTCAAAATTAACAAGCCCGTATATTGTTATTAAATGAATTTTAGACTGAAACTCTATGAATTTATTAGCATTCTATTTATAATCATAACACAAATATTAAATAAATAGCTTAAGTGACTTGAGTCTCATAGGCGCACCTAGTCTCCGATGCTGATTATTTTTATCCATCGTTTCAAGGTTAAACAATTGTTTAAATGTAGATCTTTTAATTGTGTTTATCGTATTTTGGCAAAACAAGGACTACTGTTTCAAGATTTCCACAATACTATATAAAGTATTCTAATTTTATTTATATTATAGAGGTAAAATTTCTGTAATAGTAGCATCTGTGAAATTGGAAGCCTAATCAAGCTTGTTTTTAATAGCAATTCAGCGCTCATATTCATCGTAATTATTGTGCTTGAAATAATTCAGGTCATGGGCTTTCATTGTGAGAGGCTTTCATTGTGAAAGACTTGCTGTATGTGAATGCTTGATCTGTGTTTCCACATGTCTAGAGTGGAGCCACCAGCAAGTCAACTGGAGGGTCAAGCAGTGGGCTAATGTTCTCATTATTTATCAGTTCAAATTAAGTTTAAAGTAAATTGCATAAAAAAGGAACCTAAAACATAATAGCTGTGAAGCATTTTGAAATAAGATGTGGAAGGGATCAATATTGCTTTGAACAAGCATTCTGATAACTTGAACAGATCTCCAGAAAGTTATATGAGTAAATTGGTGAGGTTTATTTGGTGCTACATATTGTGGTTGGTTGACATTTCATATTTTATTGTTTTGGATAGATGGTGGTAACTAATAGATAGGTGGTGGCAACTAATAGATAGGTGGTGGGAACTGCACTGAAGAGCCTGCTCACTCTCACAACTTGAATTTGATAGAGCACATCTGGCATGGGCCAGCTAGAACAAAGTGTGTTAATCTCTCAAGATAAAATTAATGCTTCTATTTGCAACATGCAACATTGTTTTAATACCTATATAACTGATGAATGTGAAATTGCGTGTCTGTTAAATAAATAGAAAATTTTTTCTCCAAGTTACTTAAAAAATTGTGGTTACAGTGTTTAATTTCATTATTCTGTATATTATACATTCACCTGATACTATTTGTGGCAAAATTGGCACTAGAGAAACAAATTTCACTTTTTTCACAATGCTTTGGTGTCTTCTTTACTGACAAGTTATCCAAAATATTTTTACAGGTAATGAAAAGTTATTCTTTTATAAAAACAAATTTATACTGGATACAATTGTTCAAAGTAGACAATTGATTCCAAATAAATATCATGATTCCATACCTATGTGTGTGTTTTCAGGTACAGTTATTACAGCAGCTGGCGGCTGCTACTACCGTAAGAAACCACCATGTCGTGTGTGGGCTACATAGTCATCATCAAGAGGAATGGGAAAGATGGTGATTCCTTCCCAATGTGCCAGACCACTTGCACCATTGGCAAGCACTTTGATAGTGATATTAGAGTGCAGCTGGATACAGTCTCTGCTAGACATGCCAGCATCTCTGTCTTGCAGGATGGGAAGGTGAGTGCCTCTATGAGTTGTACTTGTTTTATTGTCCATACACCTATCTGTTCAATACAACTTATGTATTATTGAGGGAATATTTATGAAGTAATACTTTTTATATATCTAAACAGAATATGACAATCAGCTGATGTGTGTGCAAATTTTCATCTATTAAATGATTTTACCAAAACTGCTCATGCTAAACTGGCAGGAGACTGGGGAACTGTGTCTTGAAAGTATAAATTTGCATTGTTTTTATTTTGTACACTTCCATTTGACTGAAGATGCCGAGATTCTACCTCTGTTGGCAACTGCATTAATACGCTTTGTAGTAGGAAGGAAAACATGACGAGAACTACTTTCCTGTCTTTGAAAAATTAATTCTTTGTCATATCTTCAAAAGCCTTGAAAAGTAACACATTTTCCTACAATATAGAGTAAAGAAAACTCCTTACACAAAAATTACAACATTGTGGATAACAGAAGTTTTCTAGCCTTGTATCTCTGCCAGGTGTTTTGATTTATGAACTTTGTTGCTCTATCTGAACTTATCACTAATTAGAGAGTAAGTGATAAATTTCTGTTGAATAAACCTTTGTACTTTACTGCAAATGCATGACAAGTTTTGGGTGCTTTATAGAAACTATAAATTAATTCAGAGAAAACTCATTGAAATTACAGAAATTATGGAAAGTTGCATTATGAGTGTCCACAATAAAAATGAGTAAGTGCTATCCTGTCAAGAATAAAAATTCTTAATATGTATGTGCAGTCAGTCACAGTTAAGTGTCCCACAAATATGTAATTGTTTCTTTTGCATGCAGTTTATACACTTGTGAAAATGTCGATTCAATTCGTTCCTAAACATTGCCTAAACTTCATATAAAATGTGTTAAAGAATGATGAATGTCATTAGCATGAAAAATTATCTACGTATATAATCTACTATGTATCTCCTCTGTATCCGTGTGTGTCCGTCCCATTACTTCCTGCTATTTGAGGTAGTGGCGCGTAGGCGGGAAACACCTGCCACTCGCAGCACCTCCTGCCCGCCACCACCCGCCGCACTGCCTTCTTGCACCCTGCGTACTGTGGGAGTATCTGCATCGACCATGTATTTCCATCTTGCTGCATCTGTGTGTGCCCGTCCCATTACTTCCTATCCATTACCGAAGAAAAATTATTGAACTGAAATCAGAACGGGTATGCATGTATTACAAGCATTGTATTGTGGATACCAAAGACACCGGATCACTATAAAACACATTTGTTCCATTATTAACTTTTTTTTCTTACACTGCCATGTCATCGTTAGGTAAGATACAAAATGAAAGTTCTGTATATATTCAGGAAAAATATTCTGATTCTGATGGTACCATGGGTAAAACTGAAAAATGCATTTTATTTCATAGATCTTTAATTTCATCACTTTCAAACCAAGAAATTTTGATGGGTACTATGTGGACCATGTTATCATTAGATGAGATACAGAATGGTAGTTCTGTATACATTAATAAAAAATATTCAATTCAAAATACAATAATTCGTCATAAATCTTAAATATGTACATCTTTATAATAATTTCAATTTAGTCGAATCTAAATCATGGAATTTCCATGGGAACCGTCTAGTTTATAATAATATATCAATGTGTGAATGAAAGTTCTCTCATAATAATAAAAAATAATGGTTTATTGGAAGGAATATTTTTAGAGTTGTGCTTAATTTTTACTCCATTTTGGACCTACGCCAATGTCCGATACTGAAATGAAAAAAAAGATATTCTCTTAACGAGGGCATTTTTTCTCTACGTCAGATGGGATACTAACAATTTAGCATATGCGTAGCACATATTAACAATAGTTTTGCTTGTGTGCAGTATTTTCAAATATATTGGCTTATGTTTAGTATTAGTAAACATTTTTTTTTGTACCACTACTAGACTTGCTTTATGCTGTTTGGATCACTTCAATAGATCTTCCTCAACTGTAGTAAAAATTCTGTATGATTGGATTGTGTGTGCATGGATTTGGGATGATCTTTTTGTAACCCTAATTCTAAGAGTTTACTTTCTGTTAAACCCAGTAATTGCAAGAAATTAAGTTATAGATGCAAACCTGTGAACTCAAAATCTGAGAAGTGTTTTATTTTTCAGTGCGTTCTCCATAGTCTGAGTGCAACCAATCCAGTTGAAGTGAACGGAGTTGCTCTCTTTCAATCGTCCCATAAAGCACTGTCCCACAAGGATGTCCTCACTGTCGGTGACCGTCTTCTTCGCTGGGAGTATTCTGTGTCGTCACCTCACTATCCTCATGCTCAGCTGTCTTCTTTTGTATTCTCCACTCCCACCAAGTTTGTTGGTGAGACATTCTCATTGTTTATTGTCTTAGTTTCTCGGCTGCTACCCAAATCACAGATGAAACATTTTGAGTGTTATTCACGGCACACACTTGACTTGGTTGATACTACGTTACTATAGTAACTCGAGGTTGGAGGACTTCTTTTCTTTTAATCCACAAGCATTTGTTAGTAAATAAACTTAAGCATCATGTGCACATGTTAGTGGTAATTTGCCTATCCTGTCGTTGTTAACGACTTTGCCCGCACATAATTACTTAATTTACATAAAACAGCAGCATAAAATTTGCTGCTAGACTTCAGCTCCGTCTTGTGCACTGGATTACTTACCTCACTTGAAGTCTAAGAATTAAGTTGTAATTTTAATGATTACCCATAGATGTTTGACAGGCACATCCACATTTAGTTGGCTTTGATACTAATGAGAGAAATGGTAAATAAAATTGTGTAGTTCATAAATACCGTTACATTTGTCTGTTCAAATCAATCGGTACGTAAATAAAGAGGGGATTTTTTGTGCATTAATATTTATTAGGAATTGAAATTGGAAGTATATGACGTATTGACAAAATTGTCTTCACGCTTGCTGACATTTTTGAGATTGAAATGCTTAACCCTGTAGTCATGAAGATGTTTGCCCAGGAAAGATGTGTAATGACAGATTTGTGTTTGATCAGGTATGAGCACTCCAAGACAGGTAGCAGGCTCGGCCAGTGCCAAGAAACGCAAAAGGCCTCCCCGTGAGAGTTCCGAATCCTCGGTTAGTGATAGGAAGAGGGTGTCCTTTGGGCCCTACCTCAGCCCTGAGCAGTTTGACCAACAGTTGCCTACCTCAACTCCTGTACGGAAGGGAGAGAAGCCAAACTTCTCCTCCCCGATCCCTGTGGGCAGCCCCATGGTGCTGGCACGACACCCCCAGGTCAACACGACTCGTAATGCCTCTCTTCAGCTGCCTGATACAAACGTTCCTGAAGACACTCCTAAGTCGTTGCTGCGCAGACGCTCTCCCACTCCTATCAAGCCACACTTGGCTCGGTCCCTGGGATTTGTCGTACCCACAAGCGCCAAGAAAACTGCTGCTAAATCACCCACTGCTGGAAGCTCTTCGAAAACTTCGTCATCTGCTCTGAAGGCTAAAAGCCCTAAATCTCAGACGCCATCTTTGATTCTGAAACAAAGGAAATTGGCCAAGTTACGTCCATTACCCTCCGAAGCTTCTAAGTCTTCTTTGAAAGCTAAGCGTGGGCGTTCGGAGTCACCTAGCAGTGGTTGTGCTGAAAAGTCGTCAAAGGCACCATCTTCCCGTAGCAGAAGTGTTGGTGCGGCTAGAGGTATGAGAGACTCCTCTGCAAGCAGACCTGCCAAGGTTTCCAAAACGACTGTTTCTCCTAAGGCAATTGGCAAGTTATCAAAGACACCCAAAAAGAGGCGCGAATCATCGTTCACAGTCACTCCAAAAATTTCTCCTTCCAAGAGCTCTCCTGGTCGTGTCTTGTCTCCCAAAAAGGAAATCCGAAGGACTTCGTTCATTGTCACATCTGTAGGTACCATGAGTCCAAAGTTTCCAGGTGAAAAGTTGCCTAAGAAAGTATCCAATTCACTTTCTCCTAAAAAAAGTTCTACACCGGTTACCAGCAGAGAATTAGTAAAAATGCCTTTTTCTGTCGAAACAACTCCCACTAAGGCAGGAGAAGCATTAAAAACCCCAAAATCTGCTTCTGTGAACACTCAAAAATCTTCGTTAAAGAAAACAATGTCTCCTGTAACGATTTTGAAATCGCTTTCAAAGAAAAGTCCTTCTCCTAAGAAGACCCCTAAATCTTTGACCAAGAAAAGTCCTTCTAAGAAGACCCCTGAATCTTTGACCAAGAAAAGTTCTTCTCCTAAGAAGACCCCAAAATCTTTGACCAAGAAAAGTCCTTCTCCTAAGGAGACCCCAAAATCTTTGACCAAGGAAAGTCCTTCTCCTATGGAGACCCCAAAATCTTTGACCAAGAAAAGTCCTTCTCCTAAGACGACCCCAAAATCTTTGACCAAGAAAAGTCCTTCTCCTAAGAAGACCCCAAAATCTTTGACCGAGAAAAGTCCTTTTGCTAAGAAGACCCCAAAATCTTTGACCAAGAAAAGTCCTTTTCCTAAGAAGACCCCTAAATCGTTGACCAAGAAAAGTTCTCCTGAGAAGACCCCAGAATATCTGACGAAGAAAACTCCTTCACCAAATAAAACTCCAAAATCCCGGACAACCCCGGCGATTGTTTCTCCCAAGTCGTCTTTGAAGAGTACTCCAGTTTCTTCCAAACGAGTAAAAGCTACTCCGAAGCTTCTATCAAGTGCTCCCAAATCTAGCAAGTCGATGTCGAAGGCATCATCGATGGCGCTGAAAACGCCACGCTTAGCGTGGAGTCGGGGCAGTTTTGCGAGTGTGGTGAAGCGCGGTGGTGGTCAGGCTGCAGAGGCCAAGCAGCGCTCAATCACCGTCAAGAAAGCTTTGAAAGCTGTCGTTAAGGCTCGGGAATTCAAAGCCAAAAAGAACAAGGCACTTAATGGAAAGCTAAGGCAAACATCAGATCTTCAGTTGTCACAGGTGAGCTTATTTGTAGTTGCAGTAGCTACCAGTTATCCACCTTTGTTAGCAGTCAAGTTTAGATTGGGTACATGTACAACCGTATTTTAACAGCATTGATTTGCTCGAAATATTTTAGGAGTTATTATCTGTTCATAAAATGAAAGTAATTAATTAATTAAATTATTACTAAACCTTTGCACTCTTTCTTATGTTGAAGGAAAATAGGAGGTTGGGCCAAAGGCCGGTCGAAATATGTCATTTAACCGTCCGACTATTTGCGTCCGGTCGTGCATCATAGCCCTGTTTCAACATGGCACTGCCACATCAGAAAACGTGGTGGGCACAGCAACTATCACTAGCTTGCTTTTCACGCGTCGTCCTTGTGGCTGTTCTCTATCACACACTTCTAGTAAAAGAATAAATCAAGCCTCAGTGGCGCTGGGTTAATGAGCAAAATTAGTGGTCAACGTGCATTTTTCTTAGTTTCGAGCCTACTGAATTCCCTTCCTTTCATTTTTAATTTCGTCCGTTTGTAAAAAAGGATGATAGTTTGTTCTCTGTATTCGTTTGAATCTCTTTAATACTGTTACATAAGTGTAAATTTTTCATCTGTAAGGTCTGGTGATTCCTGCTTATTTTCTACTTATTTATTGTGGCTTTGATGATTAAATTCAATGTAATTTCATAAATTTTATCTAACTTCATAGGCTGTACATGGAGAAAACTTTTGATGGTCTTGAGTGATTAAAAACAGTGTCATGTTTGAACCATTCTATTATTAATTAAGGAAGATTATATGAGATGGAAAGAGAATAAGGATTTCCTTCGCCTAGAATAAATGGTTCCATTTAAAGGAGCCTACTTCTGTTATGCTTTCCTATCTCAACTTGATTGCAATATTATTTTTTATTACTATCTTGAAATACGGGGATTTGGCCGTACCGATTTTGAAATGAAGTGCTTTGGCATTCTCTTCAACTTTGGCACTCATTCAACTTGAACTCATGCTAGATCTTAACTACGATATTTCTTTTACAGGATATTCCCAAGAAATTTCATTTCGGTGCAGTATCTTCGACTGGCCATGCTGACTCTCCTGCTCCCATAATCATCTACAAGAAGACTGGAAAGACACCCAAAGTGTTCCGGAAGGGTCGCAAATCTGGTGGACGTCTCGCTGCCCCTGCCGGTACTCTAGACCTGAGTGGTATTGAAGCACTCATGGCTTCACCAGTTCAGATGTCTTCAAGTCCCAAGCCGCATGGATACACTTCCAAGTCTGCCTCAAATTCTCCTACTCAAAGTTCTACTGCCAACTCAAGAGCTTTGAAATCGATAGTAGATTCTTCTACTCTTCGTAGGTCTGCTTCAAGGTCCCTTTCTCCCCGATCTGCTTCAAGGTCCCTTCCCCCCCGGTGTGCTTCAAGGTCCCTTTCCCCTCGGTCTGCTTCAAGGTCCCTTTCCCCTCGGTCTGCTTCAAGGTCCCTTCCCCCCCGGTCTGCTTCAAGGTCCCCTCCCCCCCGGTCTGCTTCAAGGTCCCTTTCCCCCCGGTCTGCTTCAAGGTCCCTTTCTCCCAGGTCTACTTCCAAGCTGAGCGGCAGGTCTCCAAAATCTGTTCGAAAATCCCTCCCAGTGGTGTCCAAGTCTGCCGCAAGGATATCAAGTCCTTTCCAAGTGGCGGAGACACTGGCTCCAGAGAGCGTTCTCTCGGTGTCGCGCGCTGCATCCGCAACTAAGCAGTCAAACGCAAGATCAACTCGTTCTCCTGGCTCTCAGCTTTTGACTAGTGCTCAAAAGTCGGGCAAAAAATCTGCGAGCCCTCTGGAAACACCGAATGCCTCTAAATCTCAGGGTAGGATCGTAAAGACTTCCAAATCCGTAGAGTCTAGCTTAAGGCTGGTGAGATCTTTCACAAAAACTTCACAGGGATCAAAATCAACGTCCAAAGCAAGTGCTTCCTCGAGTCGAACATTAGGACTAACGGAAGATTTTATTGCGTCACCTGAATCACAATTCCCAAGTGTTACTCAGCAAAGTAGTTCACAATCGAGTAAGACTTCTTCAACTCGAACCCCTTATAATTCTCCGAAGCAGTTAAGCTCCCCTCTCTTTATGCCGTCGCTTGCAGAGAACGGCTCACGACTTGGAGACTTCACCAGCCGTAAGTCTTTGGGTATTCATCCAACTGAACCTCGAAAGATCTCAACAAGGCGAACACGATCGCTGGGAAAATCAGAAGAACTCACGTCTACTCAGTTGAGGGACCTATTTGCAGCTAATGCCATGACCCTGAACACGGCAGGTAGCGAGGTTTCAAACGTATCTCGCGGTAGTACCTTGTCGCCATCTTCGAGGAGTTCCTCTCGGTTAGACTTTACAAGCGTTCAAACTCCCAACATAACACAAGACCGATTCATCTCTCCTCTCGGTACGCCTCATTACAAACAGCCGGACGCAATGTTGCTGAGCTCCTTAGCTACGAAACGAACCCCTTCTTCACCTGCCGCTGCTTCACCTTCCTTCAGAGCCCCTGGGTCCAACGTGGCCATTGTCAACCCAATTCAACGGCAAACAGTGGAAGAAAAGGATCCATCTCCTGGTGTATCGCGGGTCAAACAAGGGTTCAGTAGAGGAATAAGCCCTTATTCCAGCTATTATAACGTTGAAGGGGTTAAACAGCTTTTGAGATCACCCCGTACACCCGAGAATGACTTAAGGAACGTGTCTGGCTTGAAAGTCTTACTACAAAGGTCTCCTGGTGCTGACTACACGAACGTGGAAAACGTAAAACAACTTTTTGCTTCGAATCGTGGCGTGTCGCTGAACGACTCAACACTTGCAAGTTTGAGTGCTATGGTTAATTCTCCCGTGACATCCGAATCTCCCTTGGAAATTCACGAAGTACTGAACGTTGTCTCATCACCTCCTAAATCAAGCAACTCTCCCATTCAGATAGTGACCTCGAGACGGTCTGATACATCAATATCGAGCGTAACGAAATCTCCTGCCAGCAAGGCTCCAGAGGTGGTTGACCTCACGAGTGACGAAGATGTGGGTGAGACTCCTTGGAGTGAAGTACAGAAGAGGGTTTCCAGAAGAACAACAACTCCTGTGAGCGCTGCAAAGGGAAAGAAGCGTCCAGCTGCTGAGCTTGATGAGTCGCCCGTTACGAGGAATAGCAAAGGCATGGTTAGTGGCAGTCCTCTTTCAAAAAAGACTAATTCTTCCGCAAGTTCTCGTTCGGCAAAAACTACCAAATCTTCAGCAAAGCCTGCGTCTGAATCTCTAGAAGAAAATTTTGCAAAATCTGCAGCGAAGACTCCGGGAAAATCTCCAGTAAAAACTGTAAAATCGCCAGCAAGAACTCCGGTGATTTCTCCCGCAACAACTTCTGAAGAATCTTCAGTAAAAATTCCTACCGAATCTCCTGTGTTGAAATCGCCCGCCAAACCGTTATTGCGCGTCACTCGGGGTCGTGCTGCAAAAGCTAAGGGCAAAACTAAATCTCCAATTACTAAGGCAGTAACTCCCTCAACTCCTAAGCCGGCACGTAGTAGCCGTCGAGGTAAAACAGTGACCGCATCTCCTCTGAAAGATGCTTCATCTAATAGTGCCAGCACTCCTGCCCCTGATGTGTCTCCTCAAGTAACACGTCGAAGAGCCGCACCTAAGAAGATTGACACACCTGTTGTAGCTTCTCCTGCAAACACCTCCCATAGCAAGTCTCCTACTCCGGTGAAAAGAACTACTCGTGGTCGGAGAGCTGCTGCTGTTGTTTCTACTCCAGTGAAGAAAGCTTCACCCGTAAGGATAGTTACCCTTGTTATTTCACCAGTTAAAGCTCTGCCTCAAAACAAGATATCACCAAAGCAGTCACCTCCCGTAAAAAGAACTACTCGTGGTAAAAGAGTAGCTGCTGTAAAATCTACTCCTGTGAAAAAAAATGCATCTGAGAAGGACTCGAACATAGAACAGACTCCTGTCAAAGAAACTACACTGACGGCAGAGAAGTCGCCTCATATTCCTCCAAAAAAGACGAGAGGAAAGAGAGGAAAGACTGGAACTACACAAAAAGAAACACCTGTCGTTGCATCTGTTACGTCCAAAGATAAATCTCCAGCAGCTAAGAGTCCTGCCAAAAAACCCTCACGAAGTCGACTTGCTGCTAAGAAAGCTTCACCTCAGAAGACCAAGGCCACAGCTGCCAAGAAGACCACTTCTCGAAAGACCAAAACGGGTGGCAGTAATAGTGTGACACCTCAAGAAAGCGAAGAGTCCTCACCCCAGACGGCAAGAAAGGTTTCTCCTGTGAAGGCCGTGGGTAGTCCACCTGGGGTTAAGGTCACCAGGGCAAGGAGAGCTACAGTCAAAAGAACTTCTAGCTCCTCGAAGACTCCTTCTCCCAAGCTCCTGAAAATCCTTTCTCCCGCAAGGTAAGAATTGAAATAGGGCCAAGCGTGGTTGTAACTTATTGCTTAATTTCTTGCTGCCGAGTAGCTTATGGACAAAGTGTGCTATTGGTAAGCTTTGTGTTTATTGCATGCGCTTAGTAATTTTGCATCGAAGATTAGTTTTAGTACATGCGGGTTAAGAAATATTCGCCGCTATTCAGAAAGCATGAATTTCAAATCATGAGACAGAGGTCGGCAACCTTTTGGAGGAGGAAGGACCTAACAGCTATAAGGTGTTTCGGATGAGGGTCATGTCATGAAATATGTTTATAAAAGTTCAAAGAAGAACAACGAAATTGTTTTAATTTTATTTAAAAGTGAGCAACAGGAAATTTCAATTATTAGCCACAAAAGTATACAGCTTGTAAGCAGTGACAGAGCAAATTATTTAATGAGAAACTTGCTTCTGCTTATTGTGTGATAGTTCCTTCACATGAGGTGAAATATTTGTCGATGACGAGAGTGTATCATCATCCAAATGGTCGTCACTCAACCATTTTTATATTTTCCGTTTGGTAATAGATACATTTTGGAGAAGTCAGTAGTGGATTCCAATTGAAATTTTATTGTCAATAATTCGTCAAATTGTAAATCAATTGGCTCCAACTGATATTTTTCTTGCACGTGCTCCACCTCGGTTTCTTTAGTACTCATCAACTTCAACTTTTTCATACCGTTGGAAGTGAGCAAAATGGGTCTTCCCACTGGAGAACTAGGATATACGAACTATTTTCAAATTTTCAAGTCAGTTTCCTGAATTGGTATCCTTTAGTGAATAGGGGACAAATTTGCGATGCTTCAACTTGAAATAATTATTTTGTTCCAGGGAAAAAATATCTACTGTGTAATTTTTTGTGGGTTTATAAGTTTCAAATTCATTCTTGTTGTGCATCCAAACTTTAAAGTTCTAAACTGGAAGCCATCATTATGGAAATAACTCATAAGTACAAGTGATCTCAATTCTTTCCGTGTTACGAAAACAAGTCTTGAGCATTTGAAACAGGAATACATTTAGATTGGTATCTAATATTTCCACTTGTGTATTGTACATTGCAAAAACAGTCCGATTTCAGTTATAGAACCTTCGCATCAGTATAATTATACAAAGAAATGAGAATTCCTCGAAGCCGATGCAATTGACTTTTGAATGTTTTTATTTTGTTTCCAGGCCTATTCGTCAAACACGAAGGAGAGCTGCGCAGAAATAGTTCGTGTACATTTCCGGTGAGCAATTGTTGTTTGCATTGACTTGTCAAACATTCGTTACTCTAAATGAGCTCAATACTTCTGATTTTTTCCGCTTGACCCGTACTACGATGCATTAGTACGGGGAGGAGTACTGTATATATCGCTGGCGTTCCATTGAATACAACTCATTCAGGGAATTTTGAAATTTCAGTTTAATTGTCGGACTTTATAATGATTCAAGCCCAAAACTTGTGTGAATTTGTCTTCACACGAGTGTAGCGTAAGAAAGGCAGAAATTTTGCTGTACTTTAAATTTCCTTCAATTCTGCCCTAGTACCTGCTCTAAGTTAAAAGAGTTTTGAAACCTAAGGAATGCATTTTATATTTGTAAAGGGAGTCTTGCAAGTTTGGATTTACGGATCTGTACGGAACTGTAGCAAGTTGTGCTAACTTTGAGTTCTACATATTTTTGAAAACTTCGATTGGGACAAAGGTTTTATTTATGCTGTTGTGTAATTTTCTTAACGCTTCAAATTTATGAACTGGAGGCATTGTGGATTGAGAGTTCTACTTTTGATCTGACACGTAACTAAAATTTTATCAAGCTTGTTTCCAATTTTTGACGTTTGTGTAGTTCAAAATACTTAATTTTAAGCATTTGCTAGTGAATTTATGGAAGATGGAAGGTAATTTTTGTTCAACTTTTTATGCGCAGTTCAATTTTTTACTCCAAAAGAAACTTCAGGTTCGTTGATTTTTTATCATTAGCTCACTAATTAAAACGAGTTCATGCTCAGTTCTGTGTTACACTATGTACCGTTTGCATGCTTTTATAACCGCATTTCTTAAACTGATACTCGCTATCTGTTTTTAGAGTGGACTATTTTAGTTTTACGCTCGAACTGCGTTGATGCGTCTTTTTCAGCATTAACCTCTAACAATAAGACACTGTAAAAAATGAAGTGATTTCCAAACTGGTCTCATTATCTTTTTATGAAGTGTGTAACAATTTACTGAGTTATCCCATTAGCATGTATATTTGCTTGTAGTCGTATTTCCTGCATTTTATTCATTAGTAGTAGCAGTCCTAAAATGAACTCAAGAAAACGAGCTGAAAAACTTCGTCTTAAAACCTAAGTACACGTGAGATCGGAGTAGATAAACTAATTGTAAACGATTGACTATTTGATTTTAAACCTTTAAATAGATATAAAAATACTAGGTTCTCTCTTAAAACATACAAATAGGTAACAAACAAGTACAGCTATATGGCCCAAGAAATTCTTGGCATAACCTCCACAAAAGTATAAAAGTAACACCAAGGACTAGAGAGTAGCGGCGATGCTAGAACAGATTCAATCTATTTCTTATAACGACAAGACAACAAGCGGCAAAGAAAACAAAGCCCAAGAAGATGAGGAGCTTGTCTGTGTTTTCCCGCCGTCCATACTTGCTGAGCAGCTTGCGTGCCTGGCCGATGACAGACCCCATGCCTTTTAGGTCTTCCCGAGTTGCCGTCAGGGTTTCCGAACTCTCCACTGGTGAGGAAATAAACAGGTCACTCAGTCATACTACAGGTCACGCAAGAGTGCTTGGATAAATTGTACAGAACTCACGAATCGATGTGGCTGGACATCATGTAAGCAAAAGTTATAAATCATACACAAATAATAACAGTCCGGCGTTTTCTCAAACATAAGAACAGTTACATGCAAGTGTGTTAATGTTAAATAATAGGTTCCTCGATCTTTACACTCACGAGGTCTATCATAATAGCGCTTTATGTGCCTACACCAAGTCTTTGGAACTCTACTATTTCGCGGAGCAGCTTTAGAACAGCCACGCAGTCTAAAATATTTAAATACCTCAACCACCAACATACCTGACGTGCAAATACATACGTATAATTTCATGTATATGCTTGTACTGATAATGTGTTTCATAAAAACACCACCGAAACATCCGATAATTTGAGCTTCCATTGCAGTTATTCGACCAATTTGATACCATCAGCTAGAAATTACTCTTCTCTGGATATTTTCCTGTAAAAGTAGAGACAACATACCTGCACAAGTTCATGGTCACAGCCTTGTTACACGACTATAATATTATGGTGGCACGATAAAACATACAGAAATAGACAGCAGCAAAGACACTGAGAGGGAGAACAGTACTATAATATCAAAGCAAAGTCGGCTATTTTCAAAATCCAACCGTAAAACAAAATTTGAAGCCTACTAGGAAGACTTGTGTTCAGTATGGATCAAGCCAAATTACCTCGCCTTATAATTTTATAACTGCAACCGTAACACCTTTGGTACTGACCTAATTTATCAAGAGTCTTGGCACTTTTTTCAGTATTATCTTGTATCATCCTAGTGGCAGCAAGCAAGTCGCTGCTGAGCTGAGAGGACTGCTTCAGTGCCATGTCGCTGCTCATGCGGCTTCTTAGCACTGCCTCGCCAGTCCCACTGTGATCTGCGCTGTAACTGAACAATTCGTTCTTCTCCCGCTGTAAAGCATGTCACAAGTTCATGATAGGTAGAATCACATTCAAAATTTGGTTTGCAAAATGTAATGATTCCAATTTTCTGCATGGCTATTTGGCTTATATGAATGATTAGCTATTTGCACAATCTTAGAGGTGTCGATATTTACATTCACAAATGAGTAGAATTAAACAAATTTGACACTGATTTCAATCACAAACATTGACAAGCATCAAAATATTAAAAAAAATCATGATTTATCCCTCCATCCAACCTTTGATATTTTCACCATTAAAACACTTTACAGTTACTTTTCATTTCTACCTGTTACAGCGCAATTAGGTCACTGCTCGTATTTTCCCCGTCTCAACAATTCGTCTTGCGCAAGTATCAACTGGTACAGGTCATGCTTTCTGCCACTCAGTCCTAAAAATATTTTTACCACACAATTAAGAGACATGATAATATCGTATACCTCTGTCTCATATAACACACTAAACACAAATGAGTTGCCTCATATTCTATCATAAATTCTGCTCTATTATCATAACCATTTTCTGTCCCAAGCAACTGTGTTATCACCAAATTAGGCATAACTTCTTCCTATGCCTTCTCAAATCCATGAAAATTCAGAACATGCATTTTCAATTAACTTCATCCTTTCATACACTTGTCTACTAGTAAACACCTGATTCAAAATACATTTTTCACTACCAAAAGCAACACCTGTCCTTGCAAAATCATCTGTCCCAGTTTTTATTAAATCATTTAATAATGAACACACACACCAAGGACATGCTACTACTTCCACAGCTACTATATTCATATTTAACATATGAATAATACTTTTCATATTAATATATAAGAATTACTCATCTATACCAACCAACTGATTTCATACCTGTAACTAAATTAATCATTAATAGTGTCAACTAGTTCAACAGTCACACCATCTGCTGCTTTTTAATACTAGAGAAATACTCAACTAGTCACACATCTTCTTAGACTTCAGTTCATTTATCTTGTTCTTGTGTCCCATATCTTGTTATATTTCCATCAAACAATTTCAGTTCTTTTACTTTGTTCTTGTATTTCATTGCTACAGTAGAAGTCTTTTTAACCAGTACCCATGGGACTTTGTATTTGCTGGTTAATATCACCAAAGTAACCACAAACAATTCATAGACACGCTAGACATAAAAGGAAAACAATATCGATTGCTTAAAGCAGTTAAAGAAGAAAAACACAATGAATAAATATATAAAGCTTGGCCAGTGTGTGCCGGTATAAAGGAATTCTATTGTAGTTACCTTTTCATGAAACAACTTCAGTTCACTTACTTTGTTTTACTTCATCTCATTTCTGTTTTATTTTCATCTAAAAAATTCAAATTGGCAGGTGCTGATGCAAGTTCCTGTCACAGCATCAATACAGTCTCAAATTTCAGTAACCAAAATATCAGTAGTAATGTGTCCAAATGCTTTACAACTATTGTAATTCAATAAAAAAGCCCATCTCACCTCTGTAATAGCAAGTTGAGCTCTAAACAGTGCATTCCTTAGGGAAGAATGAGTCTGTTGCAGAGCAGATTCATGCTCTGCAATATCTACTTGGGCAGCTTTTTTGGCTTCCAGTTTGTCTTCTTCCTATACAAAAAGATGTTAGCATGAATCAAAATTTGAAACATAAATGAAAAACAGATCCTTTTTTTTTGTTTTATCAACTATAAAGAAAACAACAGAAATATTGTTATATCAAAACAGTCAGCAAAAAGAAGTGAAGTTCTTAATTGTGGAAAATATTATTAAAATCTATAACTAAATTGGTTACACCTTTGACTGAAAATGGAAACAGGATAGGTTTCACATATAATTGCAGAGTAAATTCTTTATTTGGAGTAATAATGTCAAAATTTCATTAATTTCAAGGTTGTGAGTGGCAAGTTCAAGAAAGGAAAAAATAGTTTCCTTAAAAAATCTTAATTACAACTGTACTTTTTGATCAGTGTTGATTATATTGAAAAGACAAGCATTATTTGGTAACTCTATGCTCAGCAACATTTCTTAAATCTATCAAATCCAAATTGACAATTTTAAAAATTGTACATAAAATCTTTTTTCTTTTGATGGTCAACAAAGCAAAATTTATACCATTGAAAATTGAGTTAAAATACATTTTAGATAGAGTATGTCAAGAAGAATACTTGGTTTTATTTCAGTTAAAAATAAAGTTCCACAATTGTCTACTGACTACTCCCTAGGTTTTACCTGAGCAAGAGTTTTGAGTGAAGCAATAAGTCCTCTTAGTTGATTGAGCTTCACACGCACAGCAACAGACATTTCATTTAGTTCAGCTTCATTGCCTTTATGCTCTCGAATGCTCTGTAACAAGAAAATAAAAATAAGATAAAATTTTAAATAATATCTATTATCTATAAAGGTCTTACATTCCCGAACAGCAACTTTTATCTTTTGGAAAGTGGATTTATAAAACATATGTCCTTGGTCACATTACTAAACTCTTTCCTGTACAGGGTAAAATGACCATTTTACTACATATTTCTGCACTAGGATACTAAAACTTAGCACATGTTCATACACAAGGATCAAAGGAAATTTTGGTTTACCTATGCTCCATCACAAATTCTTTACCAAACTAAGAACTCGCTTGTTTTAATCTTTTAATGGATTATCCTAAAAATTTTTATCCAATAAACATCTAGTGTTGAGATTAATTCGAAAAACTCTTCTGATTTCTAATTACAAATATTAAATTGAATGCTATTTCTAACATTTTTATTATAGTATTTATTGAGACAAGTAAAAATGAGTCATACTGAAAACAACAGTCTCAGATGATGGAAGACCATCTTCTGTTTATTGTTCTGTTTGATGCACTTTAGGACATTTCCCCATTGCCAAAATTAAGGAAAATAGCACAAGTATTTTCAACACAAGACTACTGAATGTTAAAACATTGCTCATTACTATATTATTTACCAGCAACCTCATATACATCATGCAGAAATTACTAATTGAAAGTGACTCAAATGAGCAGGAAAGTAAACAAATGAATTAGCACCAACCCTGGGATAAAACACTAACAAACTATTTTACAAGCAATGAAATAGAATAAAGTTGCAATAAAATAGCAATAGACACAAATTAATCAATTTCTTTTGAAAGCTATAGATCTTGAATAGTTTTATAATTCGAAATAGATTAAAAGCAAACTTAACTTTTGTCCCTTTAATTGTTCTTAATTAATTATATTATAATAAATACATGTATGTTGAAATAACTTTCTTATAATATGCAGTTAGAACTTACCTGGAGATAACTCTTAAGGGTGACATTACACTTCACAATTTCTTGCCGCACAACACTCCCATAAACATTCTCAGTTTTGGAGCCCATTTCTGACCAGAAAGGCAAGAATAAAATATTAAAATACTGTATTAATATATTGATTTATACTGTATGTTAGTTGATAGAAGCAATAAATTCAGCTAGCAGGGATATTTATTTATCCTTATCATGTGCATATAATAAGACACCTAAAAGAATTGGTGAAATTTTCAAAATAATCAAATTTTAAAACACACCAACTTTTTTTGGCACCAAATCCAATCAAACATGAAACTTTTCATTTTACTTTTAATAAGTTTTTAGACTTTTCCAGCACAAAAAACTTTTTTTGCCATACTAGCAGAATGAGATTCAAGTTGATTCAAAAATGTAATCAATAGTTTCCCTGTTATTTGAAGTGATCAGTGCTGTATCATTTGTTTTATAGTTTTCATGATTGACAGAGATATAAAATTTGGTTTAAAGTTAAAAAAAATAAAAAAATCAATTTCACTCAGATATACACATAAACAATGGTTTCTTAAACTTTTCAGAGGCCCATTTGGAGACTTATGGGGGGCTTTAGTTCTACCATGCAACGATAGACATTGTTTATCGTAATCCACTCCATTTCAGACTTGCTGTATATTAAATGCATATTTTATTATCAATAAATAGAAGACAAAAATCTGTATGGATAACTCTTCATGTTACTTATCCCTACGCACCCTCGACAATCACGAAGTTTATTTATTAAATCAAACTACACACTCCATTTAAAGTTATTTTCTTAATTCAAGGTATGTTCAGAGAAAATAAACAAAGGCGTTAAATCATGGATAAGATCATAAACACTGAAAACTAATGAATTATATTGTAATATCAAAATTATACTCTAAATGTGTATGTTATATATTTATATATACATGATATTTAGAGCATTATCATTCATACTACAGGTTCAATCTTTGAAAACAATAACCTTGGCGAACATCACATCGATTATGAGAGGCCTGAATTGTACAAAAAATGATCTTTTAATCCATATTTATTGAATTTTCATATTATCTTTGAGAAGCTTCAATCTGTGCGCATGCCTAAAAATCAATGCAGCCATTAGCTGGAGTTGCTTTACTAAATATTTTTCAGGGTAAACGTTTTTATTCAGGGTAAAATTCGTAAAAATATTAGGGTAAAATAATTTTGGGGTTAGAAAAATTTACTTCGGTCAAAATTATCTTAGACAAATTCAGAATTTCAGTAGTGCTGTACTGTGTAGTAGCCCAACCCGGTAAAGAGCTCCAAATCGAATGTTGTGCCCAAGCTTGAGTTCAGGCTACTGATATGGTGGAATTTGGCGCATTTAGATAATTTGTGGGACCTTATGGAATAGCGAATTCGTAACTAGAGAGTTCGCGCTGTATTGTCTAGATCATCTTATAGCTCCAAGTGGTGAAGACAATTTGTGTGCGGTACTCAGGTGCATAAGTATTTTTATTTGTCATTAAGTAGTGTAAACTACAGTACTGTGCTGTAAAATGTATTATTCAATGGTGCAGTACTGTTTGCAGATTTGATCTGTTTGCATGTATTGATAGTTTCGAATTTTCCCAAATGCCCTTTTGCTGGCCCGGCAGGTAGTGCAGCAAGAAAGTGTTATAGGTTCCACAAGGTTTTTTAGAATTGGTTTATATTAGCTCTGTTAAATTCAAATTATTTCTAAGGCTTGATGGTTGCTGTTGTATGTAGGGAAAAATTATTTTTGAATAACATAACTTTACAATTAGGGTTAACTTCAGTTATAGCTTTTGTTACCAACTCACATATGAGATTTACCAAATAAAATCTATCCTAAAAGTTAACTGTAGGTTGAATTGCTTTTTTGTCACATTAATTCATTTTATTTCCAGCCTCAACCTGAGTTTGAACTTTATCTGTGATCCTCCCATCCTGAATTTTGTTTTATTTTGATGCTGATCTGCATCTTTACCTCAACCCTAGTGTTGATCTTAACATCACTTGCATCATATTAAGCTATTACTGTCTCAATTATTAGGTAACAGTAATTATTCAACAGCAATGACCATTCCTTGAACAAGTGGCCTCATAATTGATTCTTTCTTAGCCATGCCTGGCTGAACTAAACTTCTGTACAACCCATTAAAAATGTGCCACATTAGATTCAACTTGTAGTAAATTTATTACTTCATATATATTTCTTTTATAAATTCTAAAAATTGTACATAGTTTGACACATTCAAGTGTTTGATACATTCAATCTATACACATTGCAGGCTTTAACCTTGGTTTGGATTCTATTCTTGGTTTTCTTTTTGATTCTGGTTTTAACTTTTACTGCAAATATAAATTTATTTCTGACTATAATGTCAGATCTTTTAACACATCTTTCGGAACTTGAAATGCAATTTAACAACTTTCTTTCTGTAATTACATTATGCTAATTTTTTGTTGATGATTAAGAAAGCAATGCTTTGTTAAAAAGTATAAAAAATCCCCAGTTTGGTTAGGTACTAATTTCATATCCTTCTTAACTTGTAGGTTCTGTGTATGTATGTTTACATGACAAAAATACTAGTAAATGATTACGGTGTGCACATAGGTTGAAATAGCCATGCATATGTAATTGTGGTGCATGTGTGTGATTGATTTTATATTAGACGGTATGGGACTTCAGTAGCAATCAAAGAATGGACCAAATAGCTCATCCCTGTTTCCATATTCCTGTTGCCCCACTGTTACCATATTCTATTTTATTCTAGAGTTTGTGTTCTGTAATATTACTATTGTATTGTACAGACTGACATATTTTTTTATGGTATAACACTTAAATGTCTTCACTTGCATTTGTGTAAGAAAACAATGCATGTAGTACAGTATTTATTCATGATATGTCTATTAAATTTTCATTGAAATAAAAATTGTTAACTTAATTTTGATTTCAACAATGCTTGCTTAAACATTTTTTTTTTAGTATTCAATTGAGAAAGTAAGAATTTGATTCAGAAGATCTTTCATTCCAGATTTGTATTCACTGATTAGTCATGCCGTGCTGGTACTATGATAAGAGGGAGTTGCGACACACACCCAGCATCAAGGCTGGTCTGACGCTTGAGCAGGAAACATTGTACCGCCGAGAGGGGGCTCGTTTCATTTTGCAGGTGGGTTGATACAATTTCTTGTCTTATATATTTAGTTCTCTTGATGCATTAACAGAGATAAGACTGGTCTCATAGGCCCATAGAATGATCACAGTTAAATAGGATTTTAGTGTTTGTTTAATTTATCAATTAGCAGTAGCTCTTATTATATTATTATAAAGTAACTATATGTGTACAGTATTTGTGTGGCACATAGAAATTCTTCCACTCAAAATGCCCAAATGCAGAGTAAATTATTAATGTTATTGTTTTGGTATGTTTATAAATAGCTTCTTTATATGCAACTTGAAACTTGTTTGGACATTGAAACCTATAGTTAGTCTATAGGTTTTTGCCTGCTAATTTTGATGGTAGTTCAAGATCAGAATGCATAAGGACCAAGTATGGCATTGTTGGAAGTTCAACATGTGTGAAATAGCTAGAAAATGTGATGGGCATTGGAACCCTGTGCTGCTTAGTGCTATATCATTAGACTTGGTTTTATTGTAGACATAGTTTGATATCATTGTTCAAAGAATTTTTGTCTCAAGTGTATAAATCATTTATGCAAATCTAATTACTGGTTGTGTTTCTTATGATGAAACAGGGAGAAACACTTTATTAACACTTTTGAGTTTGCTCTTGCATAATTGAACAATCTCTGGAACCAAAATATTGCCAGACTTGGATGGGTTAGCTGAGTTTTCTATGTAGTATTAGTGTAAATACTTCTTAGAAAAAGTGGGTCAGCAATAAACTAAGATCAAACATGTGACTACTGAATTGTATAAAAATTTTTCATGTTTGAGAGAAAATGTTCAAATGATGTAATTAGTATTAAGACTTGCATCACAACATGATGAAGCTTGTGACTGCAGTGATTGAGATTTACACTTGAGGGATGTAAATGATTGGATTTTAAAGTATCAAGGGAATTATATTAGTAGTATCTTTTTACATCTATAAATCAAAGGAACTATATGTTACACAAAAGTATCCATACCTTTTTTCTGCAAAATCAAAATTCACTCTGCAAGTTGGATGTGATAGTGATTTTTTTCTGTCTATGAAGTTTAGTAGGTGTATTGGAAATAATTTGTTGTAGAAGCTTTTGTTTCATTCCAATAATTTTTTGACATTTTTGTGCATTTTTTATTCTTGCTCTTATGGGCTTTGTCAACACTAAAATTTTGCACCCTTGAGGTACCATTTGAATGAATTCATCTTAGAGTCCCTGTAAAGTGTAAAAGGTTCTTTTATTGAGCAAAAAAGTGGTTGACATTGAATACTACACTAATAAAGTGTTTTATGATACCTGTATTATTTCCTTAAAACAATTTCAGGTGGGCAACAAGATGGGACTACGTTACGAGACCATGGCAACGGGTGTAGTTTTCTTCCACCGCTTCTATATGGTGCACAGTTTCCTTGAATTTCCTCGTCATGTAAGTGATTTAATATGAAGCTTGCTTTCTATTTATGTAGTTTACTAGCTGGATAAGCTATTATTTTATTTGTTTTCATTGTGCCTTGAGTTAAATGTAATTTCATTTTCATGCTCTTGGTCAAATTAAGAAATTTTGGCACATTAATTTTGATTGTTTTTATTATTTTATGATTGATGTTCATAAATGAAATCATTTGACAGCACCTCATTTATTTCTATACTGTATTTGGTAAATTCTTGAGCTAAACATTTTATACTTGAAATGTCAATCTGTTCATGTTAAAGATTTTCACCATCCTGAATTTTGAGATTTGTTACTAGCAAGTGAGTGAATATTTAATGAATAGCTAATGAACATGATAAATGAAGATTAGAAGTTCAAGCATTATTGATCCATGCTTTTCATTTCTTGTGTATAAAAATTTATTAACATTACAGGTAATTTGTACATTTTGTAAAGTAGAGTACTGCATTAATCTTTATATCATGAATTTTATTAATCTGATACTAATATCTTATGTTATTACTTCCTAATTTGCTGATATATCTGTTGATGTTGTTTGATTATGTGCTGTTGTATTTTTTACAGCTAATGTTTATTGCTGTATTGGTTTTTTCAACAGTATGTTAGGTGCTAGTTTCTGAGTGGAATTGGGATGATCACTCTTCCTTTTATTTGTTATAGCTGCTTGAATTCTGAAGCAAAAAAGTTTGATAAGAATCTGCAATAAAGGTTCACTCTTTGTGAAATTGGTATGACCAATACTGGTTCCATTTGTTATAATTGATACTGATGATTGATGAATTAGTGTATTTTTGAAGTAGTTTATGCTAAAAGTATGACTCCTTATGAAAATGAAATGGCGACATTATTTTCTTGACTCTCACAATGCATCTCCTTTTTTTGGCTCATCTTATAAGTTATAAGTATTCAAAAATTTCGAATGATATAATTCGTTATGTCATGATCAGTATGAATAACAAACAAAGATTTTAAAGTTAATTACATTAAAGCAGAGTGTGTACATGTGTTAGACATACTTTCTCAATTCCTTTAAAATTCTTAGTATTTATTTTAAGTTACCAGAATTACTGTTTTCATAACTCAATTAGTCAGTGTAAAAACTGAGATTTTCAGTTTTGATTAGTGGCTGTGGAAAATTTTTCAATGATTAAAGTTAGCTTATCGCCACAACCTAATAAGCTATTGAATGGAGTGTCTACTCCAAAACTAGGCACTTTTCTTTACTGTTTGCACTTTTTGCTTTCTAATTATTTTACTTTAGTACATTTTTCATGGAGTTTTGGTCTGTTTTTGTTTAAGATTGCTCAGAATTTTGTTTGGAGTAAGAATGTTTATGCAACAGGTGACAGCGTGCTGTTGTCTGTTCCTGGCGGGGAAGGTCGAAGAGACCCCAAAGAAGTGCAGGGACATCATGAAGACGGCCAAAAATCTCATGAAGGACGACACTTGGGCTGAGTTTGGAGCGGACCCCAGAGAGGAGGTCATGACACTCGAGAGAATCATCTTACAGACAATCAAGTTTGACTTCATTGTTGAGCATCCCTACACTTATCTTCTGAAGTATGCCAAATGCTTGGAAGGTGCGTTTCTTGTTTCGATAGTGTTGTGCTGAGGATATTTTTCACGATCAGTTTGTTTATAGTGTAAATTGTAGTTACTGTTGGCAAACTTGAATTCATTGAATGAATTCCCTATTCTGTCATATTGATAGCAATGTAACTTGACTCCCTTTTGCAGTGAGTAGCCTCCTGGCTGAGCTGTACTTGTCTACTTTTAATTGTGCAATGCAAGTGTGATAGATCCTTTGGGTGTTTGTTTAACACTTTCGCTACCGTTGGGCTAATATATCCCAAACAAACTTTATAATCATTCCCTTTAGTCCCATATTCTAAATGTTTCGTTCTAATTTACTGCAAAATTACGTAGGGATTAGTAAAGATAAGTGGTAATTTACTTTAAATTTTGATCAATATGAAAATAATTTGGTCGTAAAACGGTTAATAGCCTCCAAGATATTTTTCCAATGGAAAGCTTAGCATTGTCCTGCCGTGTTTCATTTTTTTAGAACTGTCCAACTCCTTCTGTTTTATAGAGCTCACATGTCAGACTACTCTCTTGTATTATACGACTTTAATGTTATTTGTGTAGATATTTTTGTATGACGTTTGTCCGTTTATATATGCCTTCATTGAAGTGATTTACTTTTTATGTTCGGTTAAAGTGAGTGAAACTACAAGATATCTTTAAAAATTTCTGGTTAGCTAATACTATTAGCCATACATTGTGTGGCATGTGGTAGTAGAAACTCTTATGTTCCAAAATTTGACATTTTCTGTCTGTTTTTATAAATCTTTTTTTTATAATTCAAAATTTCAATTTTAATTGGTGTATTTTATTGTTTAGAATTTTAGAAAATTTGTGTTTTCTAAAATTCACCTATTCAGCTTTTTTTTTGTATTTTAGTGTGCTTGAAGCTTGATTTTTGTATAACTTAGGATGATCGTTTTTAAATTGACTGCATTTATAATTAGGCTATTGCTTTCTTCTGGTTGTTTACTGATAATTCTGATCAGTCAAATAAATGTAGCTTCTCTATTGTAGATTAACCACCTGCTTTTTATATGTTGTGTTTATTTGATGCATTTATTTGTTTATTTACTCATTGTATTTGTTTATTGATTTGTTATCCGTCATGGTACGTTGTATGGACAGCGTTTCAAGTTCTTTATTTATGGTTTTCAGGAGACAAGAAGAAGCTACAGAATATGGTGCAAATGGCGTGGACTTTCGTGAATGACAGGTAAATGTTGCGTGCTATAGAATAAGTATTTGCTTCCTTCAATTCAAATTTATTATGCTGGACTTTTTTTCACGTATTTCATGATGTATTCCAATATTCTACTAGCGTTGATTGCAGATCTTGTGCAGCACACAATTTTATCCTTGTTGATGGTACAGCAATTGTAGTGATGTACGTGTACAATTGATATGACAAGGGATTGAATATGCAAAACTGTGCTGCCAGTGCAAATCACTTATAAACGTAGATACGAGTAAAGAAATGTCTTCTTTGTGTGATTTATATAGGAAGAAACAATTAATAGATGGGTCGATTGATGGGTCGAACCAGCTGCCAGAAAACATAGTTTCTGCTGGCACTGTGAACACATTCAAAAATCGTCTCGATAAATTTTGGATTACGAACCCCCCCCAGTATTACATCCTACTAACTATGTCCCTAACTCCTTAAGGTTAATGTATGATTGAGATAAATGCTCATGACATAAATGCCTGTGCGTGAGTGATATGTGTGCACACGACTAAATTGACTTACGTGGTTAAGGTGTACGTGCATGACTGATGGATTTACTTTAGACGGCATGGGACTTCGGTATTGAACCAAGAATGGGCCAAACGGCTCGTTCCTATTGCCTTATTCTATTCTATTCTATTAAAAATATTCATATAGTAACGTGTATTGGTGAAAATGAAGAGAAAGTGTGAAGTATTATAGAAAGGGCGTAAGAGGTGTATGCTCGTGGGATCTTTGATATAGGTTATTATTTAAGGAACAGAAGGTAGTTTTGCTGCAAGTTGTTGGTTTTCGGATGAAATAGTTTGCTTTTATTGAAATACTGCAAGTTTGTTACGTCTAGAATTGAATGGGGAGACAGTGATCGACTGGTTAAGAAGCTATGGTCACTTCCAAGATAAAAAATGAGTTAAAGATAAAGAGGTTTGAATAGATGAAGTGAGACAAGTCATGGGTGTAAGAAGTGTATCTAAATATTACACGGGCTGCAATAAAACAGAAGTGAATGAAGAATGTGTATGGGAAAGTAATCTTTACAAAAAATGGTTAGAAGTGCGTTAGGAAACGCATTCGATCCATGATTTCGGTATAACAGTATGAAACACATTTTTCAGTTTACTTGAATTTGCTATTTACCAACAAAAGTTTTGAATTCGCTAGCAAAAAATCATTGCCAGTTGTGCAAAAACTGATGTGTTTTTCGTGATTTACGCACGAATATTTGCGTATAGACGGAACATGGTTTGTGACTGGTGACCAGTGCTTTAGTGACTGTTTGAGTAGAATAGAATAGAATAAGGCAATAGGAACGAGCCGTTTGGCCCATTTTTGGTTCAATACCGAAGTCCCATGCCGTCTAAAAGTAAATCCATCAGTCATGCACGTACACCTTAACCACGTAAGTCAATTTAGTCATGTGCACACATATCACTCACGCACAGGCGTTTATGTCACGAGCATTTATCTCAATCATACATTAACCTTAAGGAGTTAGGACATAGTTAGTAGGATGTAGTACTGAGGGGGTGCGTAATCCAAAATTTATCAAGACGATTTTTGAATGTGTTCACAGTGCCAGCAGAAACTATGTTTTCTGGCAGCTGGTTCCAAGTTGCAGCAATTTTAACGGGAAAAAAGTTCATAGCTTGAGATGTCTTGAAGTTTCTCAGTAATAGTTTTTGACCGTTAT